>JABSNV010000032.1:0-132192 GCA_024085815.1 Flaveria linearis
TCTACAAGTTAGATAAGGCTCTGTATGGGCTCCATCAGGCTCCTCGAGCTTGGTATGAAAAGCTCTCCACTCATTTGTTGAAACATGGTTTTCGCAGGGGTGTGAGTGGTGATTGACTGTACATTGTTCATCAAAGAAAAGGATAGTGACTTTCTTGCTTATGGTGCAGATCTATGTGGATGACATCATCTTTGGATTAGAAATGAAGCTTTGTGCAAAGAGTTCGAAATCTGTGATGAAGGCAGAGTTTGAAATGAGTGCAATGGGAGAAATGAAGTTCTTCTAGGATTACAGGTGGGATCAAACACCAAACCGGCCATTTTCTTACATCAGTCCAAGTATGTCGGCGATATTCTCCGTCGATTGACATGGAAAATGCGTCTGCTGCCGGTTACCCTCTCGCCACAAATCAGATGTGGCTCATGATGTGAGATGAGACATGGGATTTGGTGGATGCTACTATGTATCGTGGGATGATCGGATCTCTAATGTATCTTACTGCTCGCGTCCAGATAATCATGTATGCCACATGTTTATGTTCTAGATATCAAGCGAAGCCAAAAGTGAATCACTTGATTGGGGGTGAAAAGGATTTTTGTTATCTGAAGGGTACCCAAACACTGGGATTATGGTATCCTCATGATGATGACTTTGAGCTTACCGCGTACAGCGATTCAGATTACGGTGGCTGCAAGATGAATTTCAAGTCTACATCAGCGGGGTGTCAGTTCTTTGGAAGACGGTTAGTCACGTGGCAATGCAAGAAGCAGACCTCGGTTGCTCTATCAACCTGACGCTGAAAGTGAATATGTTGCTGCTGCAAGTTGCTGCTCTCAGATCATCTGGATTCAACAGCAAAATGCCGCGACTACGGTTTTGAAATTTTCTAACACTCCTATTTATGTTGATAATTCTACTGCCATAGCTGCACTAAAAATCCTGTCAACACCCAAAACAAAACACATCGGGGATTAAATATCATTTCATACGCGATTGCTATGAAAAAAATTAATTGATGTGATTAAAATTAACACGGATTTTCAGCGCGCTGACCTTTACACCAAACCTTTGATAAAACCAAGATTTTTATATTGCTAGAGGTCAACGGCGTTAAAAAGAAAAGAGATGTGATTGCATGAGATGAAGCAGATACATAGTCCGACTCGTGTCTATTTGTTATTTTCGTTTTCTTTCATTATATTTTCGTTTTTAATTTCCATGTCGTATAAAATCCAAAACACAAAAATATTTTTTGTTTTAGAATTTTAGGGGGAGATTTATTTCAGTATTCATTTACTTAAAAAAAAACGGGGGGGGAAGGTCAGATAAGCTGAAAAGACACAGACAAATAAACTGGAAATGTGACTTGAAAAAACTAGAAAGTGATAGTACACAGACATCAAGTTATTTGGAACATCAAAAGGGGTTTTCAGTTTTCAAAAAGTAAAATCATGAATCAGAGAAGTCTAAGCCTAACAAAATGGGAATATGATAGAAGTTTTGACTGGTATTGTAATCACTTGAGAAAGTAGATCTAGGCTGTGTAAGTACACAATACGATGTGTCAGTAGATTCAACACAATAGACCATTAGACATCATCAGTGACTGGCTTAAAACTAAATTTACTCAACCAGTATGTGTGTTCTCATGGTAGCCTGGTCTGCACAATCAATCAATGTCCATAAGGGTGAGGAGCAAGCTAATGCCACAAATGTAGCAAAGACCTGCAAAACAGAGCAAAAGATGACAAATGTCATTAAAATAATGTATATGCAAATATGCTGCTCTAAGAAGATAAATAGGTATTGCGCCTCTCTGCTGTGCGATGACACTGACTGAGGCTTAGCATACCTATTCGTTCTAAGAATTCATTGTTGTTTGCGCCTCTCTGCTGTGCGATGGCACTGACCTGAGGCTTGGGCATCTCTTTGAAAATTTTAGAACCAAATCTTCTAAGGTCCCAAGACCGCTCAAAAATCTCCTGAGGAAGATTGATTACCATATACCGTGGAACACTCAAACAATGGTTGACTAATTCATCTAATTAATCGCTGATGTGTGTCACACGTCTGTGTATGGATTTAAGTGGACAAACATACTGACAATCGTCGTGGCTGCATCGCCTGATGTTCAAAATCAATAAGAATTACATATTAGCTCAACATGATTCCCAGTTAGATCTTAGAAGTCTTCGATAAGTGGAAAACTGTGCAATCTTATCATGCAAAGTGTAATAAGCACTAAATGTTCCAAGTGATGGTGTATATGCCATTCTGATTCCACCGAGAGTCCATTCCGATAAAATGTTAATGCTAATAAGCTATACAAGCCTGCTCTAACAAAAATCACAAAATATGTCTTTCTGTTCATAGGGTAGATTTGTCTAGTCTTAGTATAATGTGTCATGTCGGAATGTGTATATTGTTATCTGCTAAAGTCACTGAAGGTGCTTAATGTTTATCTAAACTGATTGTTTTCTGAAAGGTTAAAAGGATCACAATCTGAGGTGATCTCGGGTGTTAAATGGATCATGTCTGAGGTGATCGGGTGGTTAAATGGATCACGTCTGAGGTGATCGGGTGGTTAAATGGTCACGTCTGAGTGATGGGGTGGTTAAATGGATCACGTCTGAGGTGATCGGGTGGTTAAATGGATCATGTCTGAGATGATCAATTAATGCATAATGTTTTATCAAATGTTTTAAGAAAAACTAAGGGTTGGTCCATAACTTGACAAAATTGGCACAAGTATAGCCCAATCGCACAACTTCATCATGAGTATGCTCAGTCATACGAATGGACTATACGATTGACTCAATCGTAAGATTGGACCATGCGAATGAGCCCATCGGCGACTAAAAGTATCGATTAGGTCAAACATGCGAATGGAGATCAGTTGATCGAATGAAACTAGTCGATTGAGTGAATCGTACGATCCAGTTCCATCGACCGAATGAAGCATGCGATTAGACTCGATCGTATGGTTTGAATCGAATCGGCCGAATGAACAGAGCGAAAGGATGATCAGTCGGCCGACTGAACTGAGTCTGTCTATAAATAGACCCCTCAGTCGATCGCAGACATCATTCGCCCTAATATTCCTATTCGCACCGATACTCTGCCAAATTTTCGTTTGAACTTAATCCTTGTGATATACGCTTTCTGACGATTTGTATTTGTTACACAGGTAATATGCGACACAAAGATGACTCAAAATGTCAAAATTGATACAAAATCAGTCCGCATTTGCCCTAAAAGTTGCACCGTAACAAATCTTGATATTGACTGCCTTAATCACATACAATGTTTAAATAAATGATTTAAGGAGTCTAGGTTCATGATTGCGAGTCTAACAAGCCTTATCTTAAATGTCTAATTCGCAAAAATGATAAATCTGAGTTTGAAATGGAACAGGTTTCTTCGATGCGACTGGTCTCCCTGATGAACTTCAATCGACGATTGAAAGAGGAGACTCATTCATTCGGCCGAATGGATTATGCGAATGGTTGAGTCTGCCATACGATTGGCTGCCCTGAATGAACTTCAATCGCCCGATTGAGGAAGTGATTCATTCAATCGGCGAATGAGTCATTCGAATGAGTTCATTCGGTCGGACAACTCAATCGCAGAAAAACATCATTCGACTAAACCCAGTCGCATAGTTCATTCTCACGAATGAACTACACTGGTTCTGACTTAGTCAAACTCTGTTGTCCAAGTTTATAACGTACGTTTGATATTTGTTACAGGAATATGGCTAATCGTTGGTCCATTAATCCAAAGCACAACATTTGTGCTCACTTGGATTCCACCTCGAGGAATGGTGGCGAGTTTGCAGGGATCATCGACTTTTTGAGGAGATCACGGATATATAGAGCCATATCTACACCCTGTACTCCCTACTAGTCCATTCACCAATCATTCTGGGAGGGAGCTTCGGTAGATCGATCTGTGGAACCCTACCGCATCCGAAGTACTATCTTTGGTAGAGAGATCGAGATCACAGCGGCAGATTTCAGGAGAGTATTGGTTTGGAGATGATGAGGATCATCCCTTAAGCTGCATCCTCTGACGGTTCGAGGTTGTTTTATGAGGATCGGATACTGCGGGGACATCAACTCGGGTGTGCTGAACAAGAGCACCTGAGTCCCCAGTACAAGTACCTAGCACACTCATACTGAAGTGCATAGCATCCAGGAGGGGTGGGTTTGATGATCTGTCGGACCAAATCCAGAATGCCTATGTTGCATTGGTCCTAAACCACCCTTTCAGCTTCTCCAACATGATCTTTACTTATCTGATTGAGAACTTGGAGGCAAAGGGAAAAGAGGTTTCTGCATGTACCCACGATTTCTTCAGCTCATTTTCGATGAGAAGTTGCCTGAGTTGCCCAAAGAGAAGAGCGATGCAGTGGTGTTGGAGATCATGGATGACACTACTCTGGGCAGAATGAAGGTATATAGGGGCAAGCAGGTGAAGCCCGTGTTGAAGAGATTGATAGGGCATCTGGATCGGGCAGATTACGTGGCGCCAAGGAGGCGCAAATGGCGTCATGACGACAGTGATTCTGACACTGAGGTGATTACTATATCATCTGTTGTTTCAGATGATGATGATAGTCATGATAGAGACAGTGGACCGGTTTCCTCTGAGGGGACCATCTACTTATACAGCTCAGCCATCATCACCACACACAGACACGGCAACTGCCGGGTTTGTTCCTGATTTTTGCCCACCCGATGATGAGGAAGAAAGTGAAGAAGAAGGTTTGACCCGGAGGGTTGGCAGTAAAGTGTTGCCACGAGAGAGGACTGAGAGATATTGGTGGACAGTTTAGTACATCAGGGACACACGCACTGAGTCTGATCCTTCGTATGCCCCTGATGATCCTAGCAACAGAGGAGGAGCACCGTTGTCAACTGGTAAAAGGAAGAAGACTATGGCGCGTCCGTATGGTAAGAAGGAAAGAGACTAAGGTTCACCACAACTACCACCACCACAGCTACCACCTCTACACCATCCCAAACATCTCCAACCACCACTACTATCCCTACACCTCACACTGTCACATCCACCACCACCACCACCGTACCGACTACCACCTCATTCACTCCCTCTCCCATATTCACCACCACCACCACTGTACAGCCTACCACATCATTCATTCCCTCCCTTATATTCACCACAGCCACCACAACCACCACCACTCAACAAACAGGACCCTCACCATTCCCATCCAGCTCGTTCATCCCACCATTTCTGTAGTAGATCAGCTAGCTGCACTAAACAGCATGGTAGTTAAGCTGATGGCGTCAGATGCAGAAAAGACTGCTCAGATACAGCAGCTGAGAGAGTTGAGTTCATCTCAGACTGCTGAGATACATCAGTTGTGAGAGTTAACTTCTTCTCAAGCTCAGCTGATCTCTCACCAGACAACTCAGATCACAGATCTCCTCGAGCACAAAGCGAGTCGGAAAAGAAGCTTGAGGAGTTAGAAGCTGCAAACAAGTCGATCTTGCTTAAGCTCAAAGGGACTCAAAGTGAGCCACTCAAGATTGGTGAAGGTGATGATGGTGAGGAGGACAATGATGATGAGGATGATGATGAAGATGATGATGCTGATGAAAGTGAGGAAGGTGAAGAAGGGGATGACAAGAATGATGATGGTGATGATAATGGAGAAGATTCTGTTGGAAATCAAGGTGCTGAAGCAAAGGAAGAAAGGTGCACTAAAAGGCGTCAAGACCAAAGATCTTCCACTTCGGCTCCACCTGATGATACTCCATCGATTGAGGACAAAAGTACCGACTAGAATTTATGTCTTTGTATTTAAAAAGGGCTTTTGTACTTGAACACTGTGTTAAACTAATTTTTATGTAATTGAAGTTTTTTCTATTTACTTAATGTTGATTATGCTTGATTACTTACTAATAAGTTCCGTGTTGCATGTTTAAATCAAGCAGATCCAAATTTTCAAAGGGACCAATACGATGTTGAACCCCTTCAGCAGGTCATGACTCAGTTAACAATGATTCTTGATCTGCAGGGAGTTGTAAGGAGATCAGTTGAATACACTCCTGAAGAGGGAGAGATAATCCACAGTTTCACTAAAGAGCAGTTGGCCGAAATGTTCCAGTTAAATGCCGACGAAATAGTGAACGATGCTCCAGAAGTCCAAGGAGATAGTGATGATGAACTGCATGATGTTGATGAGATCGAAATCGAAGATGTGACAGATCAACATTATCCAGAGTACACAGACACCGAAGGTTATGTCATTCCAAATTTGGATGACAATTTGGTCAGTGAGACCTTCGAAACTCTGGATAAATTAGAAGCAGAATCTGATAAACAAGAGGGGTAGCCCGAGCCATAGAGGAGGAAGTTAAAGTTAAAAGGGCTGAATGGGCTGCATGTTTTGAAGATCTGTGAGCCCAACGAAGTGCTTCAATGTCAATGTCTACACAAAGCTGTATCGAGTGAAGAACACCAAAAGGTGTTAGGCAAGATCATATCGTGGGCTTATTTTGACGATCTTAATGCTTATGCGGTTAAGAGAGAGAAAGGTATTGAGTATTTTAGATTTCCACACGATCTAAAAACTCTACCTGGTTGTGAGCTAAACCAACTGGCAAAGCTGAAGTTGCTTTACGCTGATCCTAGAAAGATGTCAGGATGGTTTGAAGCTGCATTGAAAAAGGAGTACCACACCCGGTGGGTAAACATCAAGCCTCAGCAACCTACAAGGTATGTTAGGAGGTCTGAGGTGGATTCACGAACCGGGAGACCAAAGATAGTGTTGAAGTGGCGTCCACCGCGTACCATGTCGAAGATCCCTCTTAGGGAAATGCCTCAGGACATCACTCCACACTTCAAATGGTGGTACTACGATTGGCGAACAGCTGAAGCAGTCATAGTGTTGAACAGAGATGGACAGATGGATGTCATCCGGGTATTTGACCCAATGTGGCTCACTAACTTGTCAGCTAATGATGTGTATACACTCTACAAGTGGCCACTGTTCTATGATGCTCAAGATATTGTACACGCCCTCCAATTCCAAAATGTGATCAGACTCTGCTTTGCATTGAAATAAATGCAGGAGTTACAAGAGAGGAGAAGTACAAGAAATTTGAAGAGGTTATGGGTCAAGTAAGACGTTAGATGAATCTAGGTCCAAGGGGGGAGTTTGTTGATACATATGTACCTAGATTCTGATCTCAATGTTATATTTTTGTAATGTCTTGATTATATGAAATTGAATGTTTATTAATGAAATACATTTAGCTGTTTATGTTATAATGTTATATATTTCATTAATGGGTTGTGAAATAATTAATTATATAGGTTTGTGGTTGTTTGAATTGATATGAATAATGTTGTAATGATTAACACATTCAAACTCAACATGATGAAGCTATCATGCGAATGGGCCATGCGAATGGACCTACGCATGAATAACTTCATGCGAATGGCTCAGTCGCACGATCAATCCAGGAGACTGGATCAGTCGTAAGACTGAACCATGAGAATGATCCAGTCGTACGACTGAAGGCTCAATTGTGAGTATGGATCATACGCATATCTCAATCGCACGACTGAACCATCCGAATGGTTCAGTCGCCCGAATGAGAAACCCTTACCTATAAATACCACCTAGTTCGTGGAAAAACGTAACACTTCGAATACTAGAAACCCTAATCGACCCAGAACGTGTTGTTCGACCATTCCAACTTCATAGAGCGTATCAGATCATTCCTAGTCAATTCATAACGTTTTCTAATCGTTAGGATTGATCCTGATTTCGTTCTCACTGATTGGATCGCCAATCAAATAGGATTCCGCACTATTGATCTGGTACAACGAAGAATCTGTTAGTACTCCGTCCGTACTCGGTCCTAACATTTTCTTTGAAGACTTTGAGACAACGTGTTTGTGATATCTAGAATATGCGTCATCAAGTGTAAGTAGAAGACAAAGTTATATTTTTTCATTTCCGATTGAAGTCCATCCGCTTGTTTGACACTTGCAAGATTGACACCCGTTTCTTCAACATATTCAAGGACTTCCATAACCGATGGATATAAAGTAATCAAACGAGAAAGAGTTTTATAATGAGAATTCTAACGTGTATCCCCGGGCCTTGAAAGTGACGTTTATTGATTTAACCCACTTCCGGTAATAAGGTTATCTTCCAAGTTCTTTTTTTGACTTTCGCGAAGCTTATCTTATCGTTTGCAAGATGCACTAATGACATTTGTTAGACACCCTACTATTTCAAAACATTTCCAAACACTTGTATGTTTATGCACAACCCCAACAACAACAGTTGTAGTTGATGAGCAAAACAATGTACATAGAATGTTGAAACGTTTTCTTTTAAAATTAATGCTCTTAGTCCGTTAAACTCGCCCGACATATTACTTGCACCATCATAACCTTGGCCTCTAATATTAGCCAAACTTAATCCATTTCGAGCAAATAAATCATCAATAGCGGATTTAAGCGTCAATGCGGATGTCTCCATCACATGAACAAGTCCAATAAACCGTTCCTTAACTACCCCATACTTATTCACATATCGAATAACAACGGCCATTTGTTCCTTTTTGGAAATATCACTTGATTCATCAACTAATAAAGAGAAAACATCACCATCAAGATCTTCAAAAATTTGTTTTAGTACCTCTTGAGCAAAACAATGTTTGATATCTTGTTGAATTTTTGGACATGTTATTTGATTATTCCCGGGTGCATTCCTTAAGATAACATTCCCAAGTCCTTCGTTTATTTCACACATTAATTCTAAAAGTTCCAAAAAGTTGCCTTTATTTAATGAATCATCCGATTCATCATGACCATGAAATGCTTGTCCTTGATTCAATAATTTTTTGGCAAGTCTCATAGAAGCACCTAATCTAAGTCGGTATTCATACCTTTGCTTTAAATCTTGCTTCTTAAAGGCGGCTCGTATCGATTGATTTTCATTAAGAAAATCATCACACTTTTTCAAACATTTGTTGTGCAAACTATTAACTTCACCCACATGTTTAACAAGCCTTTCTTGTTTTTTCCAACCATTAAAACCATCAGAGGCAAACGCGTCTTTTGAATCTCCAAAATACCCTTTAAACAAGTAACAACATAAGCAATACACACGATCATTCTTTATACTATATTCTAACCATCTTGGATGAGCATCATACCAACTTTCATTAAAACGTCTTATTTCTTTACCAATCTTTGTTTGTGGGAATACAATATCTTTTGGTTGACATGGCCCTCTAAGTAAGTATGCCCTCCTAATTTCATCTCGTTGATTAGGGTTATACGATGAAAGTGGTTTGCGATCAGCAGGGTCCGAAGGAAGTGTACCCACGTCAACATATTCGGGAGTTTTAGACGAAGATTCTCCAACTTACTCTTGAAAAATCGTTCCATAACGTGACTAGTAATTCCTATGTTAACCCAAATTATATCACAATCTTAGAATACAAAATTAAAACCAATATTACAATAAATCCTATATTCAAACCAATCAATCAAACCCTAGTTTCTAACCACAAATAGACAATATAAACATATAATTCTATATTCAAACCAATCAAACCCTAGTTTCTAACCAAAAAATTAAGAAATCAAATAATTAAGATACAAAATTGTACCTTAATCGGAGATGCGAGGAGGGTTGATGCAGAGGGGAGGACCGAGGAGATGCAGAGGCGGTCGCAGCTCGCAGCGCAGGCGCGCAGCTCCGATGTCGACGGCCGGCGGGGAGGCAGTTGCAGGCGCAACTCGGCAGGCGGCAGCTCCGATGGGGCGATGGCCCGTGGCCGATGGGTGAGCAGAGGCGGACTGAATTTTTGAGTGTGGAATGGGGATGGGGCCAATTGGGTTTTTTGTTATTTTTTTAAGTAATTGGATTTGATTTTGAGTTGGGTTAATTGTTTAATTTTGGGTTGGGTTAATTGTTTAATTTTGGGTTGGGTTAATTGTTTAATTTTGGGCTAAATTTTAATTGGGCTTGAAAATAGGTTTAAATAGATTGGGTTTTACAAGTCTAGTTTATATTAAAAAAAATGGGTTTCGAGGGGGGGGGGGGGGGCGATTACAAAATTTTACCGTGGGCGAATACAAAACGAAGGTATAATAACATAAAAAAAATTAGGGTGGGCGGCCGCCCCCTCCCATGAGGTAGGTCCGCCCCCTTTTACAACTTACAAAAATCTATTAATCAATCATATTTACAACTTACAAAAATCTACTTCTATTAATCAATCATATTTACAACTTTGCAGGATTCAATCTAATTTCAACATCTTAGGAAAAAAAAGTAAACGCCTTATTTCCAGAATGTTCATTTTTTAAATTTAAGGTATTTAACTTAATTTTAAAACCAACTCAAATCGGATACAAACATAGTAAACAGAATTATGGTACGTATTCTTAGTTAGTAAAAACAAAAGAATTCAAACCGATTTCATTTTAAATTACAAAGCAAATTCTACTATCAAACTCAATTTGAAGTCAAATTGAGTTAGGAAGGAAGAAAGAAAAGGTTTAGTAACTATATATATATATTTTGAATCGACTTTATCAATATAGTTTTAATTTACAAAGATTTATGATATCATTTCTTTTATGAAACGCAATGTTTTCACGGTCGGATCGGACCGGCCGGTCCGACCGGTCGAACCGACCGGTCGAACCGGGGATCGGCTTGGTGGCCGGTCCGGTCGTGTACGAATCGTTTTGTGGGTGTCGAACCGGCCGGTTGTACCCGAGTCGGTGGTCGGACCGGGAAACCGGACTGTTTCGGACCGGTTTTGGATTTTTTTTTACTTTTTTGAGTAAAAACGGGGTGTTCGAACTGTAAATTAGTGTGCTAGATCAAAAAGTAAAACCGAAATAAAAAAACGGGCTCGCACGGGGCTGGGTATTTGAAGCTGCATTCGTGTCCGCGACACGTGCGGGCACACACGAGTTCGCTGGAAATCCAACTTTTTTCCTCATTTTTGCACCCCCCTGCGCGCGGGTAGTACTTGTGACAAAATATATCATAAAGATACACTAGAATGATAAAACAATTACTTATAAACCAACCTCACTTTGTTCCCACACTAATGTGGGATAAAGTGTTCACCATAATCTTAAACATATATTCACACACACTCAAATATACTTAAATTTTATATATAACTATAAAATAATATATAAATCATATATAGATTACTTATATTTAATTACATATATAATATAATTAAAATATAGTTAAATCCGTCCAACCGGTCCGACCGGTCCGACCAGCAAACCAGTAAGGCGTCCGGTTCGACGTCCGATCCGGTTCTGAAAACATTGATGAAACGATGTTCTGATCAGTGAATCGTCTAGTCAAAAGGGTCTAATCAGAGGACCCCTAAATCACCCAATTTAATAGCCATTAATCTGGTTATAAGAGAGGAGGGACACAATCCTAGCATATCCTGAATTATTCTGTAATCCAATCAATCACACGCTGTCAAATCACAAGTATACTCCTTGGATTACCCTGAAACTTTTATTCTCCCGTCTTGAAACCATTCTTGTTTTGATTCGACATCGTCGATTATTTTTAAGAATAAATGTTTCGACATACGATACCTTCCTTGAAGCGTTTATTCATCGTGTTTCGAATCGTCAATGAAATAGTCGTTTATAAGTAGCTCGTGACCCGTTACACGATCGCGTGGAATATATGTTTTTTAGAACAATTGCTTGCCGTATCCTCCAAGGCTTTATAGATGAAATTTTTCATAAAATATGAACTGTTATCATTCGATTTTCGAGAATATACAAATTGGAAACTAATCAGACATTGTTGTTTGTGTAATTGTTGTGTTTGTATGATTTTATTTGAGTTTGTGTAAATAGTGTGTGTGTGTGAGTACTTAGGGTTAAAAAAAATTTAACGCAACGGTCGATTTTTCAAACCCAACGGCTATAAAGCCGTTTTCTTCACGGGTTTCACTCGTCAATTACCACCCGAAAACCAATACCCGTCGGGTCTGCTAATGGGTCATTGGGTTGGTTTGGTAAAGGTTGGTTTTGTAGTGGAATTGGCGGTTGGTTATCGGGTGGATTTTGGTTGAACGGTGGTGGTGGGTTTGGGTTTTCCATCTTACACTCCTTGGCTACACTTGTTGATGAGTTTTTGTTCGGGATTGTGCTCGATTCCTTCGAGCGGTCTTCTCAACTTTGAGATCAAACACTAATGGAGACTTGTTCCTTGCGTACCGGGTATGCATGCACGGAGCTGTCACCTGCACACACAAGCACACCTAGCGTAACAAAGAAAAAAGAGTAAATAAAATAAGCAAAACCAAATAAAAATTTAAACTTGACACTTTGCGTACTAATTCCCCGGTAACGGCGCCATTTTGATATCGGTTTGTCAAGCCTAATCAAAAACAATTTATAAGGTTCCAAATCCACCTAAGATAGCTAGGGTAAGTCGGGTCGATCCACAAGGAATATATGAAAAATGTAGTTTAAATCCAAAAGTTTGGAGCTTGATTATAAAAACTTGACTAAAATGACTAATAGCAAAAAGTAGCGAACTTTATAAGTAATTGAGTTGCAAACAATAATGTGAAAAGGTAATCCTCTCTGGATTCAAGTTTACAAATTAGATTTGCTTTGATAGTTAAAAACAGTTACATAGACATAACTGGGTTGATTTGATTAAAGATAATAGATTGAATGAGACCGTTGTTAAAGAACTATTCGAATCATATCCTACGTTTGTATTACCCAATCCCATCCAAAAATTGACGTTTACAGATTAAAAGAAATCTAAAACAATCAACACCGGAACAATTGAATTGAAGGCAACACACGTATTTTAGAATCTTTAAACAATAAATAATGTTACTCGGCTTAACTTGTCGTGTTCAAACATTAACTCAACCAAAAAGCATCAAGAACAAGTCATAGTGTAAACCCTAATCACCCGAAGAAGATCACGGGTGGATTAGCTGGACATGGCAACGAAAAACAAATCAAAAACAAGGTAAACATTGTATCTACGTTAAAGAATCAAACCGAATTTTTAGAAACACTTGAAAAGCCTTGAAATCGCCTTCGGGAGCCTTCGGGAAGCCTTGGGGACGAATCTAACACTTGGGGACGACTTAGAATGAAAGATGATATGAAAACCTAAATTTTTCGTCTTTTAAATGAGTTCAGCACGCGTAGTGTCACACCCCGGGCTCAGGTAGGGTGGGACGTCATAGACTAGCAACAATATATGACAGCGGAGACAAACCAATACAAGAGCTCAAAGGAGAGAATATCACATGACATTTAAAGTTTTCAAAAGATACCGGGGCTAGAAACAGATCTAGCCCCAAAATGAGTTATACAACTAACATATGGACAATTGAATTGTTTAACAGAATTTTCAATTGTTCAAATTGTTCTTTGAGTAAAATAAGCCAATGCCATGGTCACGGGGATAATCCAAGGTCTTCAACAACAACTAGAGTCTCCTCATGGATTACCTGAAACATGCTCAAAAGAAATTATGTCAACTAAAAGTTGATAAATTCAAGTGCTTAAATTTTCAAAACAAATGTGCTTAACAAAATCCTCATTTGATAAAAAGGAAAGAATCATAGTTTCGATATCTTGAGAGTATCATAATCAACCCTGCACTCAGTCCCGGTTAGCCTCTTTTAAAGTTGTGTTTTACCGGATATTCCCGAAGGAAGAACTGAGCCCCAAACAGTGAACCATACCTGCCCGAATGGTTCACCATAGTTTCTTAACAAAATCTATCACATGCGACAAGCGACCCCTCGGGATCTCAGTGGGGTACCTCCCTGTAGCGGGAGCCATTGTGTGTGGGGGTTTCCCCAAATAGATCTATCCACATAAAACAAGTGGTTCACGAAAGAATTAATAATCATGATATAAGTATCAGCAGGTAACCATAAATCTCACATACAATCACCAAGTAAAGTACAATTATAGTTCATAAATACAGAGCATGTTTCATCCTAAAGCAGTAGTAAAAAGGGATCACTAGAACTCACCTCGGATATTTAAGCAATATGATACATCGTGTGCCGTGAATGTCTCAAGTCTAGTACCCTAACATCAATATTAAGTGGTAAGCTACTGCTCTAAACTCAATAAAGGTGTATGTAAAGTGTGCCAAAGAGTTAGTTGTTGGTTTCGGCTTTGATTCGATTAGGGTTTGTATAAAAAGTTTCCTTTTATGGAAAGTCATGGTTTCTTATGTAATTTAGGATGTTGCACCATTAGATTAATAATTCCAGGCTAAATAATGTTGCACAAGTGATTGTTAACCTCATATGAGTCGGTTATAAAATTGGTAAAATTTACAATTTAGTCCCTCAAGTTTCAAAATTGACAGTTTCTACCCTCAAGTTTGGTTTCTTGTACTAGATGACTTTTATAGTCAAAAATCAGGTTCTTGAAGTTTAATTAACTTATTGTTAAGTAAGTGCACCCAATTTTAGATCATAGGTGCGGTTTAATACCTATGTGTTTAACGTTCCCGGTTACGGTAAAACCGAAGAGTTTTAACGATTAATCAAGGGTTTCCATAATTTGTGTCTTAGACTAGTAGGTATCACTTTAAGACATTTTTATAAGTTTCTATCCCTTTTAATCACAAAATTTGCCTCTAATAGTTGAAAGACTCGTTTTTACGTTTAACCCCGTTAAAAACAGCTTCCATCTCGTCAATCCATCTGTAAGTCTCTATAGCACCCTCGATGCCATAGAAGTCCTTGGGTTTGCATGCCATAAAGGTCTTATAGGAGCATCCATTCCTTATTGCTTCGGCTTCTTTGTTGTGGTCCTCGTTGTTCCCAGGTCCATCATTTCCATTAGTATTACTCCGATCAGCATTGATTTGAGCGATAATGGTCGGGATGGCGTTAGCAATTGTTGTGCTACTAGGTTAGCCATCCTCTCGTCATTTTCTTGATTAGTATTTTCCCTGCGAGGAGTTCCCGGTGGGGTAGGTTGGTTTCCCGTTTTCCTGGCCTCCTCATGGCGGCCCCTTGTAGCTCCTCACCTCCCAACTCATGTTCCCTCCTAGTTGGCATTCTGATAGTATCACAGATAGATTCATTTAGCATCTCAAAATTTGTTTCGAATAGCTCATGCATCATTACCCTATTATGTCTCGCCTCAGGAGAAGAGATCGTGGTGTACACACACACACACACACACACACACACACACACACATATATATATATATATATATATATATATATATATATATATATATATATATATATATACAACCCACTATGGAATTCTTAAAAGGTTTAATTCAAAGTATATCATAGCAGTTTAGGCAATCAATCAGAATAGGCACAGACAAATTTCAAAGCATAACTTAACACAATGCAAGTTAATATAAATAGTCCAATAACCTAATTCCAAACAAGTAGCTTCATAGTTAAATAGAGATAGTAGTATCAGCAAACAAGTTGAATCAGAGCCATGCTCTTACAATTTGGAAGGTGCCATTACCCCCATAATAGTAATAATAATAGTATCAAATATTAATCGAGATAGTTTCCTTCAACTGTCTAAAGACAGATAGTCCTGCTTCTTATCCCTGCTCTCACATCCACTTTTTCTTCAGCCATCCAAGCCATCCTGAATTCTTCTTCTTCTGCTCCTGTTCCAACCGCCGCACCCCATGTGTAGCCATCATAGTCTGGAATTGAGCAGACTGGGAGGTCCGGGTGGCGTGCTGAAGAGTCAGCTCATTGCGACGGACGGTCTTCAAGATCACATCCAGTGCTGTATCAGGGTACTACGTCACTTGCTTGGCGGCTAGACTGGGAGTACCTATCACCAGCCAGTACGCTAGGGCCGTCACACATACTGTGCCTCAGTGGCATCCAGGGCTCATCATGTGGGTGGCGTCGGAGTAGGTCAAACGGCGGTGGTGCAGGTATAGGAGTCCTAATAGGTGGTGGAGGAGGAGGTGGCATCCTAAAGGAGACTGAAGGTCCAGGCCTAGCACTCTTGCGTGGACGGGTGACAATACGTGCACCCCTATTCCCGATAGGTGGGATAGGCGAGTGGTAGAAACAGCAATGTGTGGAGAGTGGGAGCGCGTCCGGCTCCTGGGAGGTGTTGTTGAGGAAGAGTCCTCAGAAGCTTCAGTTTCATCCGATGTAACGGATATCCATCCTGGGTGTTCGCATCTCCGGAGATATGCCTCATACTCAGTCTGAGGCCTCGCCCTTCTAAGGGTTCCAGTAGGGGTAGTCTCATTATCAGGGTGTGCAGGCGCCTTACCTTTATCAGCCATAGTCTTTGTGTCCTGTAAGGAAACGTCATGAGTAATTTGGTTTCTCATAGCTCATGATTATAATAATAATAGTACTAGTAATAGTAGTAATGGCAGTTGTATCAGATATTCCAACATATCATTTGTCAATGATATAAAATCAATAGTCTCATCAAATAGTATCAGATATCCCAATACATCATTTATCAATGATATTGAGTCAATAGTCTTTTTAAATAGTGTCAGATAGCATAGTTCATCATAGAAGTCATTTAAATCCCCTTTTTAAAATAAGTTCCAAAATCATCAACGTGAATCAGAAAAGTCCAAACATTACATAAAGGTTCGTGATGGAAATTACACGTCCGGTAAATTCATGATTATGTTGATCAAGTGTAATCATCAATTTACCCAACCCGGTCATTCCAACACTTCCCACAAGGACAGTCCTAGGGTATCAGGGTTGTAGCCTAAGGTCTACTATGGTATTCCCATCTTCTCTACAACCTTTGGCTCCGATACCAATCTGCGGTTGACCTTACCAGCAGTTTGACTGATGACATAGTCAGGGCTGGATGGACCGAGCAAACTAGGGCTGATGAAAAGAGGAAGTCTGTTGGTGAGAAAAGAAGGTGGTTTGAAGTAAAGAGAGTGGTTGGAAGTAGTAGCGGGTCAGGTAGAAAGAGTTTCGAAGGTGCGAGGAGCGAAGATCAGGGAAGCAACACCCGGAGGCTGTACTCGGGGACAAGCCCGTTTTGCAACAAGTGCAAACTACACCATCAAGGGGAATGTAACCCGATGCCCTATTTCATATGCAAGAGAACAGGTCAATTAATCAAGGATTGCACCTACGCACCAGGAAAACAATGCTATGAATGTGGGGATCCAGGGCACATGAGGAATAAGTGTCCTAAGCTGGGTAGAGACAAGGATGCCAAGCCCAACAAGCCTAAGGGAAGGGCATTCGTGATGGATCCAGCTGGAGCTTGAAAGGAACCTGATGTGGTTAACGGTACGTTCCTTGTAAACAACTATCCTGCTACTGTTTTGTTCGATACTGGAGCGACTGCTAGTTTTGTCTCTAGTGCTTTTAGATCTTTGATTGACTTAGATGTGTGTACCTTAACCGATACGTTTACCATTGAATTAGCTGACGGTAACATTTTAGAAACTAATGAAGTCATCAAGGATTGCTCATTGAATCTAAAAGGAAATACATTTAGAATAAATCTGATGCCCATTAAGTTAGGAGGATTTGTTGGTATGGACTGGCTAGCTAAGAATAGAGTCAAAATTGTATGCGATGAACGCCTACTTAAGATACCATTGAACGACAAGGAAGTGTTAGTGGTACAAGGCGAAAGGAGTAACACTTTATACCCCATGATATCCTATTTAAAAGCTACCAAGAGCTTAATGAAGGGATACTCAGCTTTCATAGTCTACGTGATGAAGACCAAAGAGGAGAAGAAGATTGTAGATAACCCAGTGGTTTCTGAATACCCAGAAGTGTTTCCGGAAGACCTACCGGGACTTCCCCCAAGTCGACAAGTTGAGTTCCAAATAGATTGCTGCATGGCGCTGCACTAGTAGCCAAGGCATCGTATCGACTCGCCCCTCCTGAAATGAAGGAACTGATGATGCAAATTCAAGAATTACTGGACAAGGGATTCATACGACCAAGTGTCTCTCCATGGGGTGCCCCGGTGCTATTTGTGAAAAAGAAGGATGGAACCCTACGTATATGCATTGACTACCGGGAATTAAATAAGCTGACCATAAAGAACCGTTACCCTCTTCCAAGGATAGACGACCTATTCGATCAACTACAAGGAGCAAGCTATTTCTCCAAGATAGATTTGAGATCTGGTTACCACCAACTGAAGATAAGAGAAGAAGACATACCCAAGACGGCCTTCCGAACTAGGTATGGACACTATGAGTACTTAGTCATGCCCTTTGGACTGACTAATGGACCAGCAACGTTCATGGACCTCATGAACCGTGTATGCCGCCCTTATCTCGACAAGTTTGTGATCGTGTTCATAGACGACATCCTGATCTACTCCGGTAGTAAGGAAGAGCACGAAAAGCATCTCAGGCTAATTCTTGAACTACTCAAGAATGAGCAACTATATGCCAAATTTTCTAAATGCGAATTCTGGATACGAGAGATTCAATTCTTAGGGCATGTGGTGAATGAGAATGGGATTTAAGTCGACCCTTCCAAGATTGAGGCCATAAAGAATTGGAAAATTCCTGAAACTCCCACTGAGATAAGACAATTCCTAGGATTGGCCGGATACTACCGACGATTCATAAAGGACTTCTCGCGCATTGTCTAACCCTTGACCGCACCGACTAAGAAGAACAAAACCTTTGTGTGGGAACAAGAGTAAAATGAAGCATTTGAAACACTTAAGGAAAAATTGTTTAGTGCTCCTGTCCTTGCCCTCCCAGAAGGAGTCGAAGATTTCGTAGTCTATTGTGACGCCTCGCGTCAAGGGTTGGGATGCGTGCTAATGCAACGCAACATGGTCATTGCTTATGCATCTAGACTGCTAAACGAGCACGAGAAGAACTATACTACGCACGATTTGGAATTGGGTGCCATAGTGTTTGCTCTTAAAATGTGAAGGCACTACCTCTATGGCATGAAGTGCATCATCTACACTGATCATAGAAGCTTACAACACATTCTTGACCAAAAGATGCTAAACATGCGTCAGAGAAGATGGATTGAGTTGTTAAATGACTACGAGTGTGAAATCCGTTATCATCCCGGTAAGGCCAACGTTGTGGTAGATGCTTTGAGCAGAAAGGAGAGAGAAAAGCCTCTTCGTGTACGAGCTTTAAGGATAAGTGTGTACACCGACCTTATCGCAAGGCAGAAAGAAGCTCAAAGTGAAGCATTAAAGGAAGAAAATTTAGCAGGGGAAGGTTTAATAGGAATGGATAAGCGGTTAGAGAGGAATGATGATGGCACATATAATATGAGAGGAGAACTTGGGTGCCGAAGTATGGGGGAATTAGAGAGGTAATACTTGATGAAGCACACAAATCTAGGTACTCGGTTCACCCCGAAAGTGACAAAATGTACCAGGATCTAAAGGCACTTTTCTGGTGGCCTGGAATCAAGAAAGCAACCACTGTCTATGTCGGGAAGTGTCTAACATGTGCCATGGTAAAGGCCGAAAACCAAAAACCGTCATGGACGTTGCAACAGCCTGAAATCCCAGAATGGAAATGGGATAACGTCACGATGGATTTTGTTACAAAGTTACCTAGAACGTTTAGAGGTCATGATGCTATTTGGGTAATAGTGGATAGGCTAACTAAATCAAATCACTTCTTGCCAATTCGAGAAGACTACGACCTGTCAAAACTGGCTCAACTGTATATCGATGAAATAGTGACTAGGCATGGTGTGCCACTATCGATAATCTCCGACCGTGATAGCCGTTTCACTTCTTGTTTCTGGAAATCACTCCAGCAGGCCTTAGGAACCCGTCTGGACTTAAGCACTGCTTACCACCCACAAACTGACGGTCAGAGCGAAAGGACCATTCAAACCTTGGAGGATATGCTGAGTGCTTGCGTGATTGACTTTGGTGGGAACTGGGATAACATCTCCCTTTGGTGGAGTTCTACTATAATAATAGTTACCACTCAAGTATCAAGGCAGCTCCGTATGAGGCTCTCTATTGTAGGAAATGCCGATCACCATTGAGTTGGAATAAAATTGGTGATAGCCAAGTATTGGGACCCGACATCGTGTTGGAGACCACCGACAAGATTTTCAAAATCAAGGAGCGTCTACGGGCAGCAAGGGACCGTCAGAAGAAATACACCGACCGGAGACGGAAGCCATTAGAGTTCAAGTTATAACATCTCGTATTTTCGTTAAATTAAAAGTTAACTTGTTGCATTCTTGTAAGGATCTTTTATGCCAATTATGAAACTGTGAGGGCTTGTTTGAGTTTATTTGGTAGTTAGTCTTTAATTCTCTAATTTAGAAGTAAATAAAAATTTAAAATTGAGCATAATAATAATAATACTACTACAACAACAACCACTACTACTATTACTAATAATAATAATAATAATAATAATAATAACAACAATAATAATAATAATAATAATAATAATAATAATAATAATAATAATAATAATAATAATAATAATAATAATAATAATAATAATGATAATAAAAAATAATAATAATAATAATAATAATAATATAATAATAATAATATATAATAATAACAATAATAATAATAACTTATAATAATAAAATTTATAAACTAAAAAATATTTAAAACTTGAAGTAAAGGGGGCTTGTTGTCATTTTGTTAAACATTAAAAGAAAGTTATTACATAAATAATAAAGTTCCAAACTGCAGGGACCATTAGTGTAATTTTAAAATTTACAACCCAACCCCCCGCCCATTTTAAACCCGTATTTCCGGTGAAACAAGTCCGGCGGAGCTCCGGCCGAGCTCCGGCGGATTCAAAACGACCAAATAATCAGCTCTTGATTCCCTAAAACCGTTCCAAATCACTCTTATAACCATTTCGAACTTGAATATGACCTTGATTTCGTTTAATCGTCAGTTACAAGTGCCAATCGATCGAATAACCGAAACACCTTTAACCACATAGCCGTTCGAGCCTTAAATACTATTAATAACTAAATTAATTCCCCCAAATCGAACGTTCATCTATCTCTAACCAAACACCATTCCCAGTTTCGCCTGATAACACACAAACATAGTGATTCGATCATCAACACAATCGCGGTCTACAATCCAATCAAATCCCTATTCTGACCTATTTCAAGTGAAATTGGTAAAGGGCTTGGAATCAAGAACTAGATCCGAAGCTATCTTCAAGATTAATTCGATTACCATCAACATTTGATCATCAATTGGACACCAGACGTTCGCGACCTGTTCTTCGTACTGTTCATCTTTGTTCTTATCATTTTCTACATCAAATCGGGTAATTGTATACATGAACATGCTCGAAATTCAATGGGGAATCAAAGCCCCATGCTTATTACAATGAACGATTTTGTTTTAGCCTTCAATTTGGATCAAATTGGAATTAGGGTTCTTGAGTTGGGAGTTTCCTGCATATGTGTTTTTAAGTCTTAAGAACCGAGTGATACCACAGCCACGACCCTGGTTCACTGGTTAAGTCACTTGCCTCCCATGCATGAGGTCCCGGGTTCGAACCGGGCAACCTCATGTATTTTTTTTAAAGGCTTTCAGCCTTAAATAAATTATAGAAAATGTTCTAATAAATATAAAAATTACTTTTATAAACTTCAAATATTATTTTAAACCACTAAAGAATTTCTATAATTTTTTTTCTCTAAGTTTAAATAAAAATATATTATTGATAAGACATTTTAACAAGATTGTTTGAATAATATATAATAAAATAGATTGAAAATAATATTTAGTAAATTATTATTGGTTCAAATATATCTTTTGTTCTTCTTCAATTCATTTTGTTTATATTTAAACTTTTTATATAACATTTTTAATTATGATAATTGGTTCTTTTCACAATTTTGGATAAAATAAATATATATGTATACATATATATTTTTTGAAAATATAAATTAATTCTATTTGTTTAAAATAACTATTTGACAAGCCCCAAATTCGATTTAGAACCTAGTCCACGTTGATTCGTTAAACTCCTTACAATAAAACTTAAATCATGTAAATATATATTTATATATTCTAGGTGCATTGTGAAGGACTACGTTGAAACGACGCTTATTATTACTTCTTATTAATCATCCAATATATACTTAATTATTATTACTTTCTTATTATTACTTTCTTATTAATCATCCAATATATACGTTGAAACGACGCTTATTATTACTTTCTATATTGCACTTGTAAACTTATTGAGACTTGTAAACTTATGGCAATTTACTTGTGTGTTGTGGTTAGTGTGTTGGGTTTGTTGGACCTAAACAATGTTGTTTAACCATTTTAAACAAGAAACGCAGCGGATTAACATCAAACATCAACCATTTGAAATCTGAAAATTATAGTTCATTGCATGTCTACAACAAACCCAAGAATGCAAGGATCTTATATATGTGTTTGAACTAGTTATCACAAATAAAAACAACCCAAAGAAGCAATACATACTACCTTTCTTCATGCTGTCAAAACCGTGGATGCATGCTGTTGATCCAGCGCTTGGAGCGCCCTTGTGGCAGCTTGGAGCGCCCTTGTGGCAGCTTGGAGCGCCCTTGTGGCAGCTTGGAGCGCCCTTGTGGCAGCTTGGAGCGCCCTTGTGGCAGCTTGGAGCGCCCTTGTTGCAGAGGCTTTCATAAGCTGCTGAAATCGTGGATTGAACCAAGAAAATGATGTTCTTGAGTGGCCAAAACACCAAGAGGAGGTGTTCTCAAGCAATCATACCCACAAGCCTTCAAGAAACACCATTTTGCTAGGATTTGACACCCAAAAATCGGACCAAGAACACTGCTGAAACTCTCTTTCAGCCGTGATACATCAAGAGGCTGTTAGAGCCTTTGTTCCAGCCGTAAGACTTCTCCTCCATGTGAGAAACTTGAGTTCTTGTGTCGATTTTCATGTGAGAAAGGAGTAGATCAGATGTGTGTGTGTTCTTAGAGAGGTTTCTTGTTTCAAAATCAAGAAAAGAGAGAGAATGGCCAAGGCCCCTTGCGGCCGTAAGAACCACAACCCTTTTAGGGTTTTCTTCCCCTTTAAAACCCTTCTAATTTTTATTAAAATGTTTTAACATAATTAACCATTTAATTATACATAATATGCACACACACACATTATTATTATTTGATGTTGCTTGACTAATTTAAACAACATAACAATAATATCCTTGAACAAACTATCCTCATAATTTGTTCTTTCTCACATACAATTTATTTAGAAAACCCATTTTCTAAATTGGTGTAATTATTTAATTGCATGATCATATCATCAATTAAATATTTAATTGGTGTTTGCTAAGCTTGTTATTGGGTATGACCCGACTTGGATCATAACGTACTAACCACATCAATGTTCTATGTGTCTTGGGCATACAGAATCCAACAATCTCCCACTTGCACAAGATACATAGAAGATTGATGCAAGCAGTAAATACCGCCTAACAACGGTTTACTACCCTTAATACGCATGACTTAGAAGCCATTCAATAACATCATCCCCTTCAAGTATCCAACTTGAAATGATTTAGGTGAATCAATCATTTATCTTTTTGTTACAGATGTCATGTTAAATCCAAGGACACAGAATGATCATTCCTTGTTGATTTAACTTAATCAGGCCTTAGACATCATACTCTCAACGAATAAGAGGAACAAATCCCATCTTGACTACATACGTTTCTCACAATCACCTTATGTCATACCTGAACATAGCCTTATGTACTGACAATTATTTCATATAAGTGAAGAACTAGCTCAAGGTATAACACTTGGTGAATATCAAAACCCAATATGTATCTCAGGTCGGAGGATACCAAATGATATTCACCTTTACTCAAACTTACTTATGATCAATCAATAAGATTCCATGTAGTAAGATTTGAGACGCGGGTCATTCCAATATTCGTATCCCACGAATATCTATGAACCTTGGCAGCAACCAATTGCTCTATATCCATGCCTTATGAATATCCACCAATCCAAGTTCATAATAGTCTTACATTCATATTTGTTCCCACAAATATGACCGACTACGGACATTTAGAATAATAAAATTATTCATGGATGTAAACATGCTAAAATGGAACATCACTTAAAATATCATAAATACATAGATAAGTTAAGTATTACAATTGTTCCATATTAATAATATTAATACTAAACAGATCAATTCCAATCACTAGAATATCGAAGTCCTGAGGCACAAGTATGACTTTCATGCTTTGCCCTTTCAAGGAGCTTCGTGAGTGGATCCGCAATGTTTTGATCAAAGTGAACTTTGCGAATACATATCCTTCCCTTTTCAACTTCATCCCTTATGTAGTTGAATTTCCGCTCATTGTATCTAATCTTTTGATGTGCACGGGGTTCCTTGATTTGAACAATCGCACCCTCGTCATGACAAAAGATTTAAGGGGTCTTGAATGGTAGAGACCATCCTTAGATTGGTGATAAACCTTTTTATCCATGCAGCTTCCCAAGCTGCTAATGAGGCGGCTATGTATTCGAATTCTGTAGTGGACAATGCTACCCTATTCATAATGGAGATGTACCCCGATTGTGATCGAGGATCATCTCGATCAGTTTGGAAACTAGCATTCGTGTAACCCTTTACAACTAGTTTCTCTTCATCAGATCTGTATATTAGAAACAGATCCTTAGTCCTCCTAAGGTATTCCAATATACATTCAACAGCCATCCAATGGCTGTTTACTTGGATTCTACTGATATCTACTTGTCATGCTTAATGTGCATGACATGTCCAGTCTAGTGCATATCATCGCATATATGATGGATCCTATAGCAGACGCATATGGGATGTCCTTCATACGATGTTGCTCATTCTTTAAGCTTGGACATTGAGATGCACTCAATATTGTCCCTCTTTGAATAGGTACTATACCTTTCTTAGAGTTTACCATCTTGAACCTTTTCAATTTTATCAATGTATGCACTTTGGTTTAACCCTATCAACCGCCTCGATCTATCCCTATAGATCTTTATTTCCAAAATATAGACGGCTTCTCGGAGATCCCTTTTGGAAAAACTATTTCCAAGCCAGGTTTTAACACCTTCCATGGTTGGAAAATCATTACCAAATAATAGTATGTCATCAACATACAATACTGAGAACGTAGTTACACTCCCACTAGCCCTTTGATACACACAATCCTCGTCAGCGTTCTTGATGAAACCCAATTTCTTGATCTTTTCATCAAAACGTTGATTCCAACTTCTCGATGTTTGTCTCAATCCATAGACTGATATCTTTAACTTGCATACTTTATCAGGATGACTTTAGCATTGCGATTGGCGAGAAGGTTTCATCATAATCAACCCTTTGACTTAGAGTGAAACCTTTTGCTACAAGTCATGCCTTGTAAGTATCAAAGTTTCCATGCATGTCAGATTTCTTCTTGAAAACCCACTTGCATCCAACCGGTTTGGAGTTAAGTGAGGAGTCAACCAATTCCCAAACTTGGTTGTCATACATGGATTGCATCTTTACGTTCATGGCTCCTAGCCACATGTCACAATCTGAATTGGACATTACATCATGGTATGTAGTTGGCTCTTCGGAGTCAACAACGTAGCATCCATCTATGAAAAATCCACATTTTTCATGTGGAATGCTAACTTTACCAGATCTGCGAACGTTTTGTGTGTATTGATCAACCTCTTGATCATGATCAACAACCTCTTGTTGATTGCTAGTGTCAACCAAACGTGTATTGGCTTGTGGATCTTGATCCTCATCAAATTCCACTGTTCTATGCGTCATTCCTTCCATAAGGAACTTGGCTTCCAAGAACTCTGCCTTTTGAGCAATGAATACCTTTTGCTCTGTTGGATCAAAGAAGTGGTATCCTATACAGTCCTTTTGGATATCCAACAAATATACACTTAGTGAATCGACTTTCAGTTGGTTTGGGTGTTAAGCTTAATATAAGCTTCATAACCCATAATTTTAAATATGATAGCGATGGAACTATTCCATTTCATATTTCAAAAGGCGTCGAATCCACTTTCTTGGTTTGGACCATATTCAAAATATGAGCCGCGGAGAGTAGTGCGAAAACCCCAAAATTATAGAGGTAGTGAGCTTATATCCATCATAGGTCGAACTATATCCAATAGGGTTCGATCTCCTTATAGACACACCATTATGTTATGGTGTTCTATGAGGAGTAAGTTGTGAGACAATCTTACAACTTCCTAGATGATCCCTAAAAGTCTCACTTAGGTATTCACCTTCTCTATCTAAACGGAGAACTTTGGTAGTTCTATCGAGTTGATTTCCTACTTCATTCTTGAAGTTTTGAACATTTCAAATTCTTCATGTTTATGTGCCATCAAGTACACATAACCATAGTGACTATAATCGTTGGTTAAGGTAATGAAGTAAGTTTCATCATACCTTGTCATTCTCTTAAAAGGACCACATACATCCAAATGTATGACTCCTAATAAGTCTTTTGCCCTCTTGTTAGTACCACTAAAGGGCGTGTTGGTCATCTTACCTTGTAAACAAGATTCACACTTATCAAATGAACAACTTTCATTTGTTTTCAAAAGACCATTCTTTTAAAGTGTTTAAATCCGATTCTTGTTTATGTAACCAAGATGACAATGACAAGAATAAGAGTCACTTAAACCATTTAAGTCTCTTGGTGCATGATAGGTATAATGTGTTATTATAGGACGAATCATCATGAACCAATTCACAAATATCATTAGAAGGCTTGGCCTTAAAATAATATATATCATCCATATAAATATAAATACCATCATTTACTAACTTTAAATCATAACCATATCGTTTTAAAAGGGAAACTTAAATCATGTTCCTAGTCAAACTAGGAGCATATAACATGTTTTGACGAACACTTCCAAACCTTTTGAAAGTTTCAAAACATAGTCTCCTTTCTTAAAGTGCTTATTCTTTTGAACCCTTGCAACAAATTGCAATAGTGAGTTCCACATGTGGTATCCAATTACCCATGTGCTTTGAGGAAATAACACCTAAGTTAATATGGATTATGAAAGTTACACTTAAGGTTTGCCCAGCATCCCTTTTATTTCTCAACTCATTGAGATAGGTTGGATGAATCCCTTTCAAATGACCTATCTCACCATACTCAAAGCATGGATCGTTTTCGGTTACCTTAAGCTTCATAAGCTTAGGTTTTGGAGGTTCCGCTTTGATCTACCCTTACCCATTGCCTTTGATGTACCCTTCTCCTTTGACAACATTTGCCTTAGGATCGGGAATGGCCTCAACATCGTCGGGGTTGGGTTGGTTAAGAATAGGATCGTCAAGGACATATGCCTTTGCTCTTGCTTGAGAACAATTCTTAAGTTTCGAGACTAGTCCATAAGGTTATTATGGTAGAGACGATCCCTCTCTAAATAGTTCTTAGTGATAGGGTATGGACAGTCAGGGTGGTAGCATTATTGTTTGCGGTCATTCTATAAATTTTTTTACAAAGTTCTTTTAGTATTTCTGAAAATTTTATTTTAATTATTAATACCCTTTATGTCTCATAGACAATTAATAATTAAAATCTAGAATCCAACGTTACATTCAAATAATGGTTAGGTGACCTTTATCCCATTATTCAAATTAACAAGGTAGTCAATATTTGACAATTGCAACCCTTTGCAACTTCTAGCGGTATGGGATCGACTTTAAAATATGCAAAGTCGGCATGTTAATCCCATCAACACCATTTGGAAACCATATTTTAGGTGATCCATTCAACATGGTTTGCAAATCAAGTTACCCTACTTGCACACACATGTGAGTTTACCAACACAAGTGGTTAGGTGACCTTTATCCCACCAATGTGGTATTCCCACCTTAAGTCATAAGTTCCCTCAAAATGGTTAGGTGACCTTTATCCCATTAAGAGTTTCCAAATGACTTAAGTGTTGTGCAAAAGGACGGTGTTAAACTTGTTTGAAAAGGGATTTTTAGTTTCATTGATTCTAGTTTGAAAACTCTATTTACCTTGTATTTGCATGCTTTCAAATATAAGGTATCCTATGGTTCACTTTTAATAAAACCTCTTTTATTAAATCATTAATCCTTTTAATAACCTTTTATTAATCACTTAATGATTAGGAACCATAAAATTCAGCTTGTTAAGTTTGTTAATTAGTTTGTTATGCACATCCGAATGTCAAATAACAATCATACAACAAACAACCAAACAAGCACAATCATACAAACATATGTGCATAACTATAGCCACTAAGTTGACTACACTTGTTTGCCATCACAAGTGTTGGCATAAGGTCTTTCCTAAGGGTTGAACATAATCACAAATGATGAGGTCTCCAAAGACCCCCACTTGAACTTGCATCCAAATGCTTCAAGTCCATCCTTTGTGTCTTCCTTTTGTGCTTCCTTCCCGAGCATCTTCTTTTACAAATATATATCCTAATACATATTTTCT
Source organism: Flaveria linearis (assembly GCA_024085815.1). Classification (NCBI taxonomy): domain Eukaryota; kingdom Viridiplantae; phylum Streptophyta; class Magnoliopsida; order Asterales; family Asteraceae; genus Flaveria; species Flaveria linearis. Next base: position 28,501 of record JABSNV010000032.1, read on the forward strand.
AGTAAAAGAAAAATACTCCTAATCTATTTATTACATTGCCAAATGAATAAACAAATTACAATCCAAATAGAAACACCAAAAGGAATTATTACAACCCAAATAGAAATAATACAACCAACATGACAATTCCACAATTAACCAAATCCAAAACATACATGGTCAAGGCTATGTTATGCACTAAAACATGTATCCATATACATCATTTCAAGAACTAGATGAACCCCATTTGACCCTAAATTTTCAGCCAACACAAACTAAGAATTTAGGGTCTATTGTCCAAACAAAAACACAATCAACCAATTTGATATCTTCCTTTCAAGATCCAATCATAAGCATGCATGATTACAACCTTGAAAGGTTGGGGTATCATCAAATCATCACAAAACAGCCCTAATGAGGTTGTTAAAGCCTCATAAAACCAATTTTACAAGAACACATGAAAACTAGTCATCCACATATCCGGCTCTAGATGCCATTGTTGGGTTTGTTGGACCTAAACAATGTTGTTTAACCATTTTAAACAAGAAAACGCAGCGGATTAACATCAAACATCAACCATTTGAAATCTGAAAATTATAGTTCATTGCATGTCTACAACAAACCCAAGAATGCAAGGATCTTATATATGTGTTTGAACTAGTTATCACAAATAAAACAACCCAAAGAAGCAATACATACTACCTTTCTTCATGCTGTCAAAACCGTGGATGCATGCTGTTGATCCAGCGCTTGGAGCGCCCTTGTGGCAGCTTGGAGCGCCCTTGTGGCAGCTTGGAGCGCCCTTGTGGCAGCTTGGAGCGCCCTTGTGGCAGCTTGGAGCGCCCTTGTGGCAGCTTGGAGCGCCCTTGTTGCAGAGGCTTTCATAAGCTGCTGAAATCGTGGATTGAACCAAGAAAATGATGTTCTTGAGTGGCCAAAACACCAAGAGGAGGTGTTCTCAAGCAATCATACCCACAAGCCTTCAAGAAACACCATTTTGCTAGGATTTGACACCCAAAAATCGGACCAAGAACACTGCTGAAACTCTCTTTCAGCCGTGATACATCAAGAGGCTGTTAGAGCCTTTGTTCCAGCCGTAAGACTTCTCCTCCATGTGAGAAACTTGAGTTCTTGTGTCGATTTCATGTGAGAAAGGAGTAGATCAGATGTGTGTGTGTTCTTAGAGAGGTTTCTTGTTTCAAAATCAAGAAAAGAGAGAAGAATGGCCAAGGCCCCTTGCGGCCGTAAGAACCACAACCCTTTTAGGGTTTTCTTCCCCTTTAAAACCCTTCTAATTTTTATTAAAATGTTTTAACATAATTAACCATTTAATTATACATAATATGCACACACACACATTATTATTATTTGATGTTGCTTGACTAATTTAAACAACATAACAAATAATATCCTTGAACAAACTATCCTCATAATTTGTTCTTTCTCACATACAATTTATTTAGAAAACCCATTTTCTAAATTGGTGTAATTATTAATTGCATGATCATATCATCAATTAAATATTTAATTGGTGTTTGCTAAGCTTGTTATTGGGTATGACCCGACTTGGATCATAACGTACTAACCACATCAATGTTCTATGTGTCTTGGGCATACAGAATCCAACAAGTTGAACTTGTAGCTACCATGTAATGTCGAATATATGTACAATCATTAACTATTGCTAGCCTGGCGCGTCATAGATCTATGGGCCTGACAAGCCTGCTTGGTTGATCCAAGTACACTTAGCTAATCGTATATACTTTTAACGTTTGAGACTTATAAAACTTTATCAAGGTTTAATTGTGCATTCTGTCTTACATCCCTAGTTATTTTGTTCTTTAATTTACAACATGAACTGCCATCTTTTATATATACCTATGTATTAAAACTATGGAAATCTCACCAACATTATTGTTGACCTTTTATTTTTAACACGTTTCAGGATGCTCAAGTTTGAGTGACATCTTGAAGTGCTTTCACATCTAGGAATGGACCTAGTTAAATAAACGAAATAAATAGGATTGTTACATCTTATTGTATGCTATTTACTTTCTTTGAGACTTATGTTTGTAATGGTACAATTGGCACTTATGATTAATATATATTTGGATTATTAATAGCGTTGTGTGGCTGTGAACGATCTTAACCTTCACACCTCGACGTTTCCGCCGTCAAGGTGGGGTGTGACAGATTGGTATCAGAGCCCATAACTATAGGGAGTTAGGTTATTAGAAATGGTGACCTAGACTATAGCATATGCATGAACCTTATAGAATTATATTTCTATCTTGTAAATTTTATGGTTTACATGCTACATAATGCTATGTCTCCTTATGTGCAATTTGATGCCTTAGCATAGGATTGCCTAAACATTGCTACATGCCTCCCAAAACTTATTTTGACTCTTTGACTCTCCCCGAACATGAAACCTCTTAATTTATTCTCGACGATACGTGGAATCGTATACGCTTATGACTTGGATCTTTAGATGTTATGTCTAATCTATATAAATCTTATCAAGGTTTTAATTCATGAACCTAAGAAATATTGTGTGACACATTGTGACATCTCATAATTTTGTTAACTTAAAAGTTAACTTTGTTAAATCGTAAAAGGGCCTTTTATGCCATTTTTAAAACTTTGAGGATTTATTATGCTTGATAATTAATTTTGGTGGTTTACAATTAATATAATTAATAATAATAATATTATAAGTTCTATAATGTTTACTTAATATTTAAAGTGATAATAAACTTAAAAATAATTATTATTATTACCATAACAATAATAATTAATAATAATAATAATAATAGTAAAAAAAACAATAATAATATTATTAATAATAATAATATGAACAAGAAAAATAATTAGTAAAGATAATAATAATAATAATAATATGATAATAATAATAATAATAAGCTTGATTAGTGTTTAATCTTGTAATAAATGAAAACAAATAAGTTATATAAGCTAAAAACTTGTAAATAATAAGTTTTGTACATAAAATATTAACATTTAAACTGAAGGGACTAAAGTGTAATTTATTAATAAAAACTAAAACCTGAACTTTGGGTGGAAAATGAACAAAGGTCAAACACAGGGACTAATGTGTGTAAATCCGAAATAAAAACCCAAACCAACCTCCCTCACCCCCGTAAATCGGCAGGAGCTCCGGCCGAGCTCCGGCCACTCCTTAAACGCGCTAATAATTGGTAATCAAGATAAAAACCGTTTCGAATTGGTCCTAGTGCTTGAATCGAACTTGTAACCATCACTAATTCAAGCTGAAACGCTCAACTTTCTGATGAATCCCTCGAAACCGAAACACCGTTAACCTCTAACAGTTCAACAATTAAAACCTAATATTAACCTAATTAATTGAACATAAGCGATCGTTTATCTGTTTCTAAACTGATATCACTTCCAATGCATCTATAAAACACCCGAACTCTATAATCAAACCCTATTTTCATCGCGACCTGCAACCAAAGTGTTCATCACCATTCGGACATCAATACCTGGAATTGATAAGGGGCTTTTACTCCTATTCATCCTTGGAAGCTTGACACGAGTTTAATTCGGTTAACATCAACAACTGCATATCAAACGGAATGAAACCTCGGTCGCAGCTCTTCTGCATATGTTCTTATCATTCGACACATCGATTCGGGTAACTAATTATGTCCATAGACTCGAAATCGCATGGGGATGAAAAGCCCCAAGTTAATTTCTTAATCATCGAATTGGGGATCGATTTGGATTTAAACGATTCTAGGGTTCATATGTGATTTGGGGTTTTTGTTAATTTGGTATTTAAAAATAAAACCTGTGATCTATCACGGCCGAGAGCCCTGGTTCACTGGATAGTCACATGCCCTAGCAACCTTGAGGTCCCGGGTTCGAACCGGGCACCCTCAACTATATTTTTTGGGCCTTTTTGGGCTTTAAAAAATTATATAAAATTTCTAAAAATTATAAAAATAAGTTTTATAAACTTTGTCTAATTTAAAAGTATCTAATTATTTTCTATAAATTATTTCTTAAAACACCTTAACAATTTTATATAAAATATTATTAACAAACGTTATAATTAATTTATTTTATAAAAAAATAAACTTTAAATAGTTGAAAATTATTAAATTATTATTAGTCATTATGTTATCTTTAATTATAGATTAATTATGTTATTATAAAATTTTATTTACATTTTATAATTAATCATTCAAGGGATTTAATTCTTATAATTTTACAATTTTTATAAAAGGATTGATTAAGTTTTCTTTCTTGTATTAAAAGTATATGATTTTGATAACTAATCTTACTGATATAAACCCTAAATTATTATTGAAACCCTAGTTCCCGTTAAAACATTAAGCTTATTATAATTAAACTTAAATCTTGTAAATATATATTCTTAGGTATCTCGTGAAGGTTTACATTGGAACATCGCCTATTATTCTATTAATCGTTATTCTTATACTTATTTGCCATGTGAGTATTTCCATACCCCTTTTTTCTTATTTTCACACTTTAGGGTGAAACATGTTAACTTATATCATTGCACTTGTAAACTTATTTAAGACTTGTAAACTTTATGGCAATTCATCATGTAAAGTTGTGGTTAGTTGAACTTTTATGGTTACCATGTTATGGCGTTATATGTACAATCATTAACTATTGCTAGCCAACGAAGTCATAGATCTATGGGCCAGACAAGCCTACTTGGTTGATCCAAGTACACTTAGCTGATTGTATATACTTTTAACGTTGAGACTTGTAAAACTTTGTTGAGGTTTGATTGTTGCATTGTTCATAACATCCCTAATCACTTTATTCACTAACTTATGACTTGAATTGCCATCTTTTATATATTCTATGTATTGAAAACTATGGAATGCTCACCAACATTTTATGTAGACCTTTTATTTTAACATGTTTCAGGAATACCTCAATTATGTTTTCTACACTTTGAAGCTTATTACAACTAGGATTGGACCTAGAGATAAAATGGATGATCATGTTATTTGTAGCATTTGTACATGGTGTATTCTTTGTTAAAACTTTTGTTTGTAATGTTAATAATGAAACTTATGAATAATATATTTGTATTTATTAAATAGCATTATGTGGCTGTGAACAATCGTAACCCTCACATCTCGACGTTTCCGCCGTCAAGGTTGGGTGTGACACACATAGACCTTGTATTCTGGATTTCCTGGCAAAAGGCCTTCGGGCTAAGGCAATCATTTTGCATAAATCCTACGGGACTAGTCATGCTTACCTGGGGATTTCTGGGATTGAGTGATAACTATGGTCAATATACACAAATTTCTAAGGCAAATGGGTCATTCACCTTGACGTGTCAACGTTTCCAAATGGTAATGCGTTACCAATGGAATCATCCCGTGTACCTTACAACCCATAACTTACCTTTGTCTAAACTACTATTCTTTGTTATCCTCATTCCCGTAACTAACTCATTTTTGTATATCCAGCATGTCTCGTCATCATGGAAAGCGTGGAAGTTCCGACCGCAAGCTTGCAGCAATGATCGCCCGATAAATGGCTGCAGTGCTCCCAACCATGGTTGCTGAACCTAATAGCACCCAATGGCTAATAGCAACAACAACACCAATGGGAACAATAACGTGCTCATGGAGAGAATAGCAACAATCAACAAGGGAACACTCGTACTTGCACTTCAAACACTTCAACTCATGCAAACCCACTAGTTTTTAGTGAAAAAAGGAGCCACTGGACTTCTCGAGTGGTTTGAAAGTATGGAGAACACCTTTATCTTTAGCGAGTGCCCCGATGAGTTCAAAGTTTGCTATGCTGCGAGTGTCCTTCAACAACGGGCACTAACATGGTGAATAGTGAAAAGAGAAACCGTGGAACTGAGGTTTGCATTGGCGTTGCCCTGGGAAATTTAAGGATATCATGATCAAGTTCTGCCCGAGGAGCGAGTTGTAAAAGCTAGAGGAGGAGTTCTGGAACCTCAAACAAGATGGTGGGAATCACTTGGCTTATTCCACCCGGCATCATGAGTTGAGTATGCTCCTACCACACATGGTGGACACCGTACCCCGTAACATTGAGAAATTCATCAAGAGGTGCCACCTCAAATTCAAGACCCGTGGTGGGTAGTAGGCCCACAACTTTGGAGGAAGCAATTACTATCACCGCGCAGCTAACCGAGAATCATATTAGAGCTGGCACTATGTCGGCAAAGGGTTCCAAGTCTACTGAGAAGTGACACCTGAGGCAACAAAGGAGGTACGGGCCGAGTCATCTTCCCAAAACAAGAAGCGTAAATTCATACCAACACGCAACTACGTTGTGACCGCCCCAATGCACCACGAAAACAAATGGTGGTGCAAATCAAGCTCCCATGGCTAGAGCTTATGTGGTCCATACCCTATGTTTAACACATGCAAGTACCATCACGCGAGCACACTCCATGCCGAGTCTGCTCGTTGTGTGGAAAGTATGGACACTTTGTGGCTACTTGTATTCGAGCGCCAAACAACACTGCGATGCTTACCAACCGAACCTGCTATACTGTGGCGAGCCTGGTCACATTCGTCCGCAATGTCCTCGCAATGTGGGAACTGTGCCACCAGCTTGTGGAAGGGCTTTCAACATCAACGTCAATCAAGCTCAAGCCAATAATGACGTGGTGAATGGTACGTTGTTGAACTCCTTTTAAATCATTTCTTGTCTTATAAATATCCTATCTTTGTGTTCATCACCAATAATAGGTATTACCAAACATGTATGTATCTTGTAATAGTCATTATGCATCTGTCTTGTTTGATTCGGGTGCGGATAAGAGTTTCGTGTCGTTGGAATTCGAGCCTATACTTTCTAAACCACGTGTTAATCTGGAAAGATCCTTCACGGTCGAAGTCTCCGATGAAAATCTATTGTCATTGACGTCGTAATACGTGATTGCACCTTAAGCCTTAACGAACACGAGTTCTTCGTCGACCTTATTCCTATGCAATTGGGAAGCTTTGATGTTATTATCGGCATGGATTGGCTAGCCAAACATCATGCGGAAATTCTATGCTTCGAGAAGTGCATCAGAATTCCTTTACCGACTGGTGATACTTTGAAGTCTTTGGAGAGAAATCATCCTAAGGACTCAAACTTATGTCTTGCATCAAGGCCCGCAAGTGCTTAAGTAAAAACTACATGGCTTTCATGGCATATGTAGTTAATACGACCAAGGGTAAGGAAATGAAAGACATTCCTGTCGTGCGGGACCTTCCCGAGGTTTTTTTCCCGAGGATCTTAAGGGACTACCTCCCGTGCGAGAAGTTGAGTTCAAGATTGACTTAATCCATGGTGCAAACCCAGTGGCTAAATCGCCTTATCGTCTTGCACCGTCTGAAATGCAAGAACTAGCTAGTCACTGCAAGAGTTGACCGATAGGATTTCATTCGCCCTAGTTCATCACCGTGGGGTGCACCTGTACTGTTTGTGAAGAAGAAGGATGGTTCATTCTGTATGTGCATCGACTATCGAGAACTCAACAATCTTACTATCAAAAACCGATACCCTCTCCCTCGAATCGATGATCTCTTCGACCAACTTCAAGGAGCAACTCAATCTCAAAGACCGATCTGCTTTCTGGGTATCATCAACTACGTGTTTACGATGATGACATTCCAAAGACCGCTTTTCTACTTGATATGGACACTACGAGTTCATGGTTATGCCTTTTGACTTGACCAATGCACCTACCGTGTTCATGGAATCTCATGAATCGAGTATGTAAACCGTATTTGGATAAGTTTGTTGATCGTGTTCATTGGTGACATTCTTATTTATTCCAGACGAAAATCGATCACGAGACGCACTTGCGACAAGTACTTGGACTTTTGAAGAAGGAGCAATTATACGCCAAGTTTTCCAAGTGTGAATTCTAGTTAGAAGTGGTTCAATTCTTAGGGCATGTGGTGAATAGTCAAGGAATTCACGTCGATCCTGCAAAAATGAAACCGTGAAAAATTGGTGTGTTCCCACAACCCCAACCGGAGTTCGTTCTTTTCTGGGCTTAGCGGGATATTACCGTAGGTTCATAGCGAATTTCTCGAAGATTGCTAAACCATTAACGACGCTAACCCAAAAGAACCGACTCTTTGAATGGGGACCCGAGCAAGATGAGGCTTTTGAGGCATTAAAACACAAGCTGTGTAATGCTCCTATTCTCACACTTCCCGATGGAAACTATGACTTTACCGTGTATTGCGATGCTTCAAATCAAGGTCTTGGTTTGTGTCCTCATGCAACGAGGCAAAGTCATAGCGTACGCATCGAGGCAATTGAAGGTTCATTAAGTAATTACACAACTCATGATCTTGAACTTGGTGACGTGGTTTTCGCTTTGAAGATCTGGCGACACTATCTTTTTATGGGACGCAATGCATAGTCTACACCGATCATAAGAGTCTCCAACACGTGTTCAATCAAAAGGATGTCACATGAGACAAGACGTTAGATCAAGTTGATCAGCGACTACGACTGTGACATTCGCTACCATCCTGGAAAGGCGAATGTTGTAGCCGACGTGCTAAGTCGCAAGGTCCACAACAAGGTTGTCTCACTTCAAGAAATCCGAGATCGAAGGCAATGGTTTGACACGTTAAGTAATTTGATACCGAGGTTCATATGGATTTTAATGAGGCTACTATCATGCTTCAAATATAAGGATTGATAGTGATCTCGAGTTATGCATTCGCGAGGCTCACAAATAGCATTAACCGACAAAGGAAAGGATGAAGATTTGATGTCTAACGTTCGGTCCCAACTGGAGATAAAACCGAATGACTTGTGGTACTTCTTGAATCGACTTTGGATTCCCAATCGTGATAATCTTCGTCACTTCATTTGAACGAAGCTCATGAAACCCGATATTCTATTCATCCTGGCTCTGATAAGATGTACATGAACTTGCGTAGTCAATATTGGTGCCTGGAATGAAGAAAGATATCGTGATTTATGTTTCTAAATGTCTCACCATGGAAGGGAACCGTGAGTTTCGGAAAGAAAGGAAAGTTAAGCCCGAGATACATTGGTGTAACACACCAATTTTTTTTTCATTCACAATTTATATCAGAGTTTAGGTCCCAGTTCACAACAACATTTGTCACTCGTAGTGACATGTCATTTCTAACTTATAAAAAAACATTACAAGAAACATAAACGTTTTACAAACTTTAATACAATATTTATTATATTAAATATTAAACGAGAGTAGGATTCCTTCGTCAGTCCAGTCATGTCCGTGAAGCTTTAACCATTTATGGGTGCTTTTCCTGAAAACATTTAAAATATTTTTATTAGCTTTCGCTAAGTAGTACACCTCTTTATTTCAAAACATTTTTCTTTCATTGGAATTAACATCCAAACTCTTTGTTTAGTCCTCTTTACAACCTTGGAATTCAACGCTCGAATTCCTTATAGATTTATTTTTCACCCTTGAGGATTAATAACTCCTCTTGTATATATGTGGAGTTCAATACCCAAACCCTTTGGAATTTCAACACCCGAAATCCTTACATATATTTAACTCCATTTTTATATATGTATATGGAGTTCAACATCCGAACCCCTTGGGATTTCAACACCCGAATCCTTACATATATTTTACTTACACATCAATTTTTGACATTACTAGAATATATACTTGACCCATACCCGTAATCATTTTCATCATGATCATGCCTATAAATAAACACGTATCTCATGTGTTTAAACATGCTTCAACTCCACACAATTCATACAAACTTATGATAATAAAACGTATACACCTAGTTAAACATGTATCATGAGTAAGTTTTGGGTCAGTGTACTTATTTCTGGTGTAACTAACTTGAGTATAGAATATAACCCGCTAGCTGTCGTAATCCAACCGTCTACACTCCTATGATCTTCTGCCCAAAATCTTACTCTTGTGAACCTATTCGTATATTTCTCAATTTCTTTTTACTAGTTTTCTTTTGTTTTTACTTATAACATATGCAAATATATATAGATAGAAGATGAACTAATTCCATATCTAAAAATGGACACTAAACTTTCTATTGCAACGTGACTTTTTCCTATTTTATTTGATTTATTATTTAATTATAATATTATTATTTTTGACCGCCTCCACAATTTATATCTATCCTATCTCTAAGAAATACAATTATAATTTATTAGCATTAGTATTTTTTTGTTACACATGCACAATTGCAAACAAACGTACGTATATGCTTTATTATTATTATTATTATTATTATTATTATTATATATTATTATAACTTGAAGTATAATTTGATATTATTAACCGCTCTTTTAAATGTCATACAATTCAATAATAATTTGACTCAAAACTAACTCGCTAAACACTTTTTAAATATATATTTCAGATATTTTATTTCATCTAAAACGGTGTTACAACTCTCCCTCACTTATTTAGTTTCGTCCTCGAAACCTATTTATACCTCAAATAATTCGGGTAATATTTCTTCATTTCATCCTCGGCTTCCCATGTGGTATCAGAACCACGTCGATGTTTCCATTGTACTTTTACTTGTTTTTTTTCATTATTTCGTAGTTGCTTAACTTTACGATCAAGAATCGCCACTGGCTTTTCTATGTAGTTAAGCTTTCATTAACTTATATTTCATTTAACGGCACATACGTCGTTTCATCAGCTAAGCATTTTCGTAAATATGACACATGAAATCTGTTATGGATTCCGTTTAATTCGTCAGGTCATTCCAAACGATACGCCACTTGCCCCACACGAGCAATAATTTTGAACGGACCAATAAAACGGACTTAGCTTGCCACGTTTGCGAAAATGAATCACACCTTTCCATGGAGAGACTTTCAATATAACATAGTCTCTCCACTTGAATTCAATCGGGCGTCTTCGTTATCAGCATACGACTTTTGTCAATCTTGAGCCGCTTTTAAATGCGCTCTGATTTGATCAATCTTATCATTTGTCGCCTCCACCACTTCTTTATTAGCAAGTTCTCTTTGACCGACCTCTCCCCCACATACAGGAGTGCGGCACTTTCTACCATACAACATTTTGAACGGGGGCATTCCAATGCTGGAATGATAACTATTATATAAGAGAACTCTGCTAGGGGCAAATATTTGTCCCAACTACCACCAAATCAATAATACATGCACGTAGCATATATTCGAGATTTGAATCGTTCTCTCGCTTTGCCCATCGGTCTGGGGGTGATACGCTATGCTGATTAATAATTTGGTGCCCATTCCTTCTTGAAATTTCCTCCAGAATCTTGAGGTAAAACGTGTGTCTCTGTCAGATACAATAGACAATGGCACACCATGCCTTGACACTAACTCGTTAACATATACTTCTTCCATTCATTCAGACGAATAGTTTTCACGAATGGGTATATAGTGAGCACTTTTTGTCAGACGGTCGCAATTACCCATATCGTGTCATATCCTTTTACAGTTTTTGGAAGTTTCGTTACCAGATCCATCGTAATATGCTCCCACTTCCATAATGGAAATCCTAGTGGTTGCATCTTCCCGTATGGTTTCTGGTGTTCAGCTTTGACTTGTAATCAAGTCAACCATTTTTCCCACATATTTAGCATATCTCTTTTCATTCCTGGCCACCAGTACTCTTTCTTTAAATCATTATACATCTTGGTCGTGCCTGGATGAATTGAATATTTTGATTTATGTGCCTCATCAAGAATCATTGTTTTGACCTTACAAGTCCAAGGAATCCAAATTCGTCCAAAACGAGCTTTAATTCCTTTATCATTCTCCTCAAATAGATGGACTTGACCAATGATCCTTTCATGCTTTAAATTTTCTTCTTTTAGTGCCTCCACTTGTGCAACTCTAATTTGATCAAACAAGTCGGAATTCACAATCAGTTTATATGACTTTACTTTATTGGAGTGTAACTCTCCTTCCGCTTAAAGCATCTGCAACAACATTAGCTTTACCCGGATGATAAAGTATTTCACAGTCATAATCTTTGACCAGTTCTAACCACCGTCGTTGCCTCATATTAAATTCCTTTTGGTCAAAGAAATATTTCAGACTTTATGATCAGTATAGAAGTGCACTTCGTTCCATACAAGTAATGCCTCCAGATTTTTAACGCAAATACACGACCGCTGCTGCCAATTCAAGATCATGGGTTGGGTAATTTGCTTCATGTGACTTCAATTGCCATGAAGCATAAGCTATTACCTTCCTCTTTGCATAAGCACACAACCCCAATCCACACGTGAGGCATCAGAATAAACTACGAAATCTTCAGTTCCTTCTGGTAGTGCCAGAACAGGAGCTTTAGTTAACTTTTCTTTCAAAAGTTGGAGCCCTTTTTCTTGTTCTGGATTCCATTCAAATTTGCAATTCTTTCGAGTTAGCTTTGTCAACGGGGAAGCTATCTTCGAGAATCCTGAATAAAACGCCGATAATAGCCGGCTAAATCCAGAAAGCTTCTGACTTCAGTTGGGGTCTTAGGAGGTGACCATTTCATAATATTCTCGATTTTGGAGGGATCCACCAAAATACCCTCCGCATTCACCATATGACCTAAGAATTGAACTTCTCGAAGCCAGAATGCACATTTAGAAAATTTTGCATATAACTTTTATTTTCTTAGCACATTGAGAACCTCACGAAGATGTTGAGCATGATCTTCTTCGGTTCGTGAATAGATAAGAATATCATCGATAAAAATGATGACGGAACGATCAAGCATAGGTTTACATACTCGATTCATAAGGTCCATGAAAACCGCTGGAGCATTTGTTTAAACCAAATGGCATCACACAAATTCATAGTGCCCATAACGAGTACGAAAAGCTGTCTTAGGTGCATCTTCTTCTCGTACCTTAACTTGATGATAACCTGACCTTAAATCGATCTTTGAGAACCAGCTAGCGCCTTGTATTGGTCAAAAAGATCATCAATTCTAGGCAAAGGGTACTATTCTTGATAGTCAGCTTATTCATTCATGATAATCGATGCACATTCGCATGCTACCGTCCTTCTTTTTAACGAACAAGACAGGCGCGCTCCAAGGTGAAACACTTGGGCGAATAAAACCTTTATCCAACAATCTTGAAGTTGAGACATCAATTCCTTCATCTCGTTAGGTGCTAGTTGATACGGCGATTTAGCAACAGGTTTAGCTCCAGGAACTAAATCGATTTTGAATTTGATTTCCCTTGTTGTTGGAACACCTGGAAGCTCATCAGAAAAAACGTCTGGAAATTCTTTAACTACAGGGACTTCATCAAGTTCCCTTTCTTTCGTTTCTTTATTAGCCACGTAAGCTAGAAACGCTTGATGTCAATGTCGTATGTAACTGTTGGCTTCATCATTGAACATACAATTATGTTGCTTTCTTTCTTTCTCCATAAATCCAGATTTGTTCTCCCATTGGTGACATAATTGAACAATCTTTCGATTGCAGAGTATCGACGAGTGATGCTGGGACAACCCCTCCATCCCATAATCACATCAAATTCCCTTAACTCTATTGGGATTAAGTCGATATCGTATTCCTCTCCTTGAATTTTACTTTACAATTACGACATATTTCAGATACGACAAAACTTTTATCGCTGGCAATGTCAACTTCTACCTATGTACCAATTTACTTCTAACAAAAGAACTATGGCAAGCAAACTTTATAGATACAAGGATCTACTAGCCCCAGAATCAAATAAACATATGCAGGAAGGAAGTTGACTAGAAAGGTACCTGTGACAACATCAGGTCAACCTTTACTTCTTTAGTGGGTAATTTGAAAAGCCCTGCCTCGTGGTTTTGGAGCTTCCAACTATTTCATGTTCTCTTAGGCTCTCGATCCTTCCGCAGTCTTGGCAACCCTGTTTTTCAGCTCTGGACAGTCATTCCTCATATGACCCGGCTTATAGCAGTTTAACTAAGTTGACAGGCTGACACACTGTGGTGCTGTATGCCCTGGTTTCCCACATTTATAACAATTGGGTTCTTATAACGACACTCCCCAAGATGCCTCTTTCCACAGAATTGACAGTTACCGTACTCTTTGATAAGGCATGAACTCTTTACAGGCTTTATAAATTTTACTTTCTTTGCAGATACTACAGGAACCATAACATCAACCTTTCTCTTCCCGTCTCTTTCTTTCTGTCTCTTCAGTTCCATCTCTCGTTCGCGAGCCTAATTAAGAAGCTACTCAAGACTTCCATATTTTGATGGAGAAATAAATTCTCTAATTTCTGTCTAAGGATAATGGAAACGATCATCCCATTCTTCAGAAGTGAAAAGTGAAGGACAAACTTCGCTTTATCATAGAAGCTCCAAAGATTTCATCCACCGTCTCGTTGCCTTGACGCATATGAAGAAGTTCTTCAGTGATACGATCAATTGCAACACGAGGACTAAAATGTTTTAGGAAGATTGGTTTGAATTCTTCCCCAACATACTTCTGGTTCTTTCCTCTCCCCTTCTCCCATATCCCTAGCTTTAGCTCTTTCACAAAACTGGTTTGTTGCGAACATCAGTTCATCACACGGGTCACAATGACACGTATCAAAAAATTTCCATGGCTGTTATCCATCTTTGCTCACCAAAGGGTCAACTTCACCTTTAAACTGTAACGGTTTACATGCCATGAAATTTGTATACGTACAGTGACTTTTTTCGACTTCAGCTATTGGGCCGCTCACGTATTATTCGAAGGTTTTTCTATGGTCACTTCATTCTTTTTTCAATTTTTCTTCTAGCATAATTCCAATAGAATTTTGCATTTCAGCTAAAAGATATGGATATTGGCTTCAAAATGCCTTTCCCACTTCATGGCAATCTGTCTACGAATTTCTTCAGGTACAAACGTTGTATTATAATTAAGACGAGATGAATACACTGATCTTTCTGAAGCATTATCTAATGCTTTTCAGTGTTACGACTTCCCTCGCCTTGTGTAGCATCTCCCCTCTTTCATCCGCCATATTTTTCTAAACAATTTATTTATTTCATGTTATATTTATTCTAATGATTTCTATACTGCAAGCACTTATATAAGCCCTCAATGATCCATACTTTATTGTCAGACAAACATATATCTAAGGCCAAAAAGTACTATATATGTATTTATAACATACTACACATACACATCATTTTATGCATATATACTCCCCATCCCCATAATTACTCTTTGATGTTTTCAATCAATATGATCTTTAGAATTTGACAATGATATGATATATTACTCTCATACTGCCAGGTATAAAAACAATATATTATACTCATTATAATTTTTCCAACTATCATATCATATCTTAAACATACAAATTTTCCGCGAATACAAATTTTTCATATTTTCATTTTGCACCCATAAAAATTCCTTATTTATCTGCTTCCTTGGACCGCTTCTGGACGGAACCCTCCTCGTTTTCATATCAGTAGCACTTATGGTTCGAGTCTACATATTATTATTTTTTTTATACTTAAATCTCTCGAACCGTGCTCTGATACCAACTTGAAACACATCAATTTTTTTTCATTCACAATTTATATTAGAGTTTAGGTCCTAGTTCATAACAAAATTGTCATCGTATTGACATGTCATTTCTTAACTTATAAAAAACATTACAAGAAACATAAACGTTTTACAAACTTTTAACAATATTTATTATATAAATATTAACGAGAGTATGGTTCCTTCGTCATCCAGTCATGTCCGTGAAGCTTAACCATTTCTAGGTGCTTTTCCTGAAAACATTTAAAAATATTTTTATTAGCTTTCGCTAAGTAAGTGTTGGACCAAAAGAACCAATGAGCCAAGATCAGGAAAACCTCTAAGTCCCACATGACATCACAACAACTGCTGAAGACCTTCATCAGCAGTCTGACAAAGTCTGAAGAATCAACAGCTGAAGATCAAAGATCTGAAGTACAACAGCTGAAGATCCAAAGTGCTGAAGATAAGTACTGAAGTCTGAAGTACTGAAGCTACAAGTACTGAAGACTTCAAGTACTGAAGACAAGTGCTGAAGATCAACAACTGAAGAACTGAAGACCTGAAGATCAACAACTGATGCACAAAGTCTGAAGACAAAGACTGAAGACATCAGCTGATGACATCTACTGAAGTCATCAGCTGATAAAACATCTGAAGACCAAAGTCTGAAGACAAGTGCTGAAGCTTCAGAGTTTGTCACAACAGCTGAAGAAGTCTTCTTCAGTTGTTGTGATGGTTTTCTTTCAGTAGTTTTATGTTTCTTTCAGTAGTTTGTACAACAGCTGAAGAGTTTGTTCTTCAGCTGTTATAGTTCAGTAGTTGTAAACGACTGAAGAGGTTGTTCTTCAGTCGTTGTAGCTTTTCAGTAGTTTCCTTTTCAGTACTTGTAATAGGTAGAAGATTTTGTAAGAAGATGTCAGCTGTTGACATCTTCAGTAGTTTAAGTGTTCTATCAGTAGTTTGTTAATAATCGGTTGATGTCACTGTCAAGTCATCAGCATTCGTCCTTTTTCTTCTATAAAAGGACGATGGCCATATTGTATTCGGCGCCGAAACGTGTGAAGTTATAGAAAACATCTTTGGCAGAACTTTTCTCTCTCTCTATGTTTGTACTTTTACATGCAAAATCTTTTGTGTTCTTGCTGTAATCGCTAATTATTGTGCTAAATCCGCTGCGAAAACAATCTGATTGATCAAACTAGAGGCTGAGATCCTGTCAAATGGTATCAGAGCAGGTTAATCATTGATCGATTTCACTATTGATCATTTGAAACTGCTCTTTTGATCTCTACGTTTGATCGAATTAGCAATTTGCAAGAATTAGCTATAGAGAGTGAGATTCTGCTGTTTCTGGCCAAAACTTGAGGTTCTCTGGTGGTTTCGAGCTACATTTGTTTTGCTTAAACTTGTTTTTGACTAAAATCTGAGATGACGACACCAACGAACGATCCTCACAATACTGGTTCCTCAACCAAGCCTCCGATGCTTGTGAGGAATGAGTATAACATATGGCAACGTCGTATGCTTCACCACTTGTCTGTCAACAGTGCTGGTTGTTGGAAGTCAGTGGTGCATGGACCATACAAGCCTATGGTGAGCGTCCCTGAATCAAATGAACAGGTTCCGAAGAAACCTGAACAATATTCGGACGAAGATCTTAAGCTGTTCGAGATTGATGCTAGAGCCCATGGAATTTTAGCTATGGCTATTCCAAATGAGATTTATTCAGGGCTTTTGCATCATGAAACTGCTCATGACCTATGGTTGCTCTGAAGGAACAATTCGGAGGAACCGATGCGGTCTTAGCAAATACTAGGGAAATCCTCGCCCAACAATATGAGACATTCTCTCATAGGAAGGGTGAGACTCTGACTCAGCAGTTTGAGCGGTTCTCTTGTTTGATCTCTGAGTTGAAGATGGTCAAACAAGAGTACTCTAACAGCCAGATGAACAACAGATTCCTCAGATCACTGCCTGAGAGATGGGACACTTATACTATTGTCCTACGCTCCAGTGCAGATCTGGATACTCTATCTCTCACCCAACTTCATGGGAAACTGCTCACATTTGAGAGAGAGATAGAGCAAAAGAGGAAGTTGTCCACCTCTGGCAAGCTCACTGATGACTTTGTCCATGGCAATGCTGCCTTGATAAGTCAGGAGTCGGAATATGCTGCATCAGAGAGTTCTTATGATGAGCATATTGATTTCTCTACCAACTCTGAACAAGCTTTTGTTGGTGTTAGTAGTAGTTCAGGAGGTAGCAGTGAAAATCTGTGCTTTCTGATGGAGGACTTGAAGGGCATTCCAGATGATGATCTGGAAGAGATGGATATTTTGAACCAAATGGCAATGATAAATATCAGATCTCAAAAGTTCTACAAGAGAACTGGCAGGAAATCCCTGGTCTCTCTGGCAAAACCAAGTTGGTTTTGACAAGAGCAAGTTGAGGTGTCACAAGTGCCAAAGGCTTGGACACTTTGCTAGAGAGTGTAGATCATCTGGATCTAACTCCTCTGCACCCTTTGTGACTTTTCCAAGCAATAGCTCACAGCACAGAGGGCAACATTCCTCCAGTTCTGGCCATCCATCACAAGCACAGGCATCACCTGCTTATTTTGTGCCTCAGGGTCATATGCCATACCCATACCCCTGCTACTATGTGCCTCAGCCCAGTCAAACTCAAGCACCTTCTGCTCAGCCACCACATGCTCTTCCTGAGCCTCAATCTTCCAATCTCATCATCAAACACAACCTCAACAACACAGCTTCTTCACCCCAGGAGTTGTTGACTGGAGTAGTCTGCCAGATGATCTATCTGGTCAGGAACAACTACTCCAAGGTGCTGGTCAAATGGTGGTGATAATCCATTTGGAAATCTTGCTCTGATGGCCCTTGAGTCTGCTGAGGGGTCATCATCCAATGCCTCATCGCAGGTATCCTCTGAGGCTAAAGCCAAGCTTTGTTCTGAATCATGCATAGCAGCATTTGCTTTTATTAGAGAAGCAAATGTAGCTTTAATAGATAAAAATCTTGAGCTAGAGCACACCATTTCCAAAAAGAAAGCTGAATTTGAGGCTGCACTAAATGAGAAAAATGATGAGATTTACAAGCTTAAATGCCAAATAAAAGATGATAAAGCTAGGGAAGATGTACTTCTAGAGAAGTACAGAGACCTCAAGGAAACTCTTGCAACCACCCAAGTAGAGTGTGATCGATGGGTGCAATCATGCAAGGGTTTTGAAATGCTTCTTAGCAAGCAATCAGCTTCCAATGTGAAGTTTGGCATTGGTTATAATCACACTGCTCCTCCAACAGATTTTACTTCAAGAGCAGAAGTGGAATCTGATGGAGAGAGCAATAACCAATCCTTCTCATCATGTGACCTACTATCTTCTGATTCAGCATCATCAGAGATAGAAGTCAGCATTAACTCCTGCCAAAACCAATCAGCTGATGCTACAACAGCTGATGGTTCAAATGCTGACTGTCACATGATCAAAAAGTTGATCAACTCAGGTGTTGTCTCTAGAAGTACTGAAAGTACTGGAGAGCAAGTGATAACACCTGAAGTTCAAACCTCAACTACTGTCAGCACGAAGAGAAGAAAACTGACAGTAGAAAAGGTTTGAAGACAGCTAAAGAGGATGTCAGGAAAGCAGGTACTACAAGGAAGAAAACTGCTAGTACTGATAGCAAACAGCTGAAGAACAAGTCTTCAGCAGTTTCATCCTCTTCAGCTGATGATCAACATAAGATGAAGAAGAAGCCATGTGAGATATGTGGCTTGTTCAATCATCTTACTGATGATTGCTGGTACAAAAGGGGTTCCAAACTCAAACAAAAGGAGAAAATTAAAGAGGACATAATAAAATAAAGAATGAGTTTGAAGACCAAGTTTGTACTAGCAACATCAAAGCCTGAAATCCCTAAGCCCAAAGCTAAATCTAAAAAGAAGGTAGGGGTTACTCAGGCAACAGCTGAGGTTGCTCAAAAGAAGATGGTGCAACATAGGAATCCATCATCAGCAAGCCCCAATGTGTCTGAAGAGCTGAAAGCTTTATCACAAAGTCAGACACAACTGGTGATGATGGTTCAGCATCTAATGGGAAGAGTCAACCATTTAGATGCTCCTGTGTTGAAACCACAGAAAAGAAGTCCAAGCCAAGGGTTCCTCTTCTGCACCATCTCCTTCACCTCAGGCTGTGACACATAACACACCTGTTAGTGTTGCACCTGTTGTTGAGAACAGACCCAAAACCAAACAGGTTTGGGTCTCTAAAACTAACTAACATGTGGTTATGATTGCAGGGTTCTTCAACATGCCAAAGAAGCATCTGGTATGTAGACAGTGGAGGATCTATGCACATGACAGGAAGCAGCTCCCTTCTTAATGACTACTCTCAAGGAAAGAAGGGATTTGTCTCCTTTGGCAATGATGCAAAGGGTTACATCATCGGAAAAGGCTTTGTTTCCAATGGGGAAATAAGGTTTGATGATGTTAACCATGTGGAGAATCTCAAGTACAACCTCTTGAGTGTCAGTCAAATGTGTGATAAAGGCCATGTTGCCCTTTTCACAAGCCAGAACTGTCGGATTCTGTCATCCAAAGTTCTAAATTTGATTGACAAGGTTTGGATGAATACACTCTCCTGAAGGCCAACAGGACAGGAAGAGTGTATGCCTTAGATCTTTCCAAAAAGATAGATCTAAAAGGCCATCCTTGCCTATTCTCCAAGGCCTCTCCTCAAGAGTCTACTCTATGGCATAGAAGGCTGGGGCATGTTAATTTCAAGAACATGAATCAGCTGATAAGCCATGGTTTAGTAAGAGGATTGCCTTTGAAGGAGTTCAAGTGTGAAGATAACTGCACTGCTTGCTTAAAAGGAAAACAACACAAAGTTTCATTCCCTTCAATAGAAGAACCAAAGTCCACTGCCTGCTTGCAGCTCCTGCACATGGATCTCTTTGGTCCTGTCAGAGTGATGAGCATGGCAAAGAAGAAATACTGCCTGGTAATTGTGGATGATTATTCCAGGTTTGTATGGACTTTCTTCTTGCACTCCAAGGATGAAGCAGCCAAGACTATCATGAACTTTGTGTTATTTGTAGAAAAGCAGTATTCCCTGCAGGTCAAGTGTGTGAGGAGTGACAATGGAACAGTTTAGAAACCACACACTTGATGACTTCTACCTGTCCAAGGGAATTAAAGGCAGTTTAGTATTCCTAGAACTCCTGAGCAGAATGGAGTGGTTGAGAGAAAGAACAGGACTCTCATTGAAGCTGCAAGGTCAATGTTGGCTGACTCAGGGCTGCCACTGACCTTTTGGGCTGAAGCTGTCAATACAGCTTGCTATGTACAGAATAGAGCTTTAGTGAATAAGAGGTTGATGAAGACTCCTTATGAAGTTCTTCATCATTTGGCCCCTCTGATTTCATTCTTTAGAGCCTTTGGGTGTCCATGTTTCATTCTCAACACTAGCAACCCACTCCAGAAGTTTGCTAGTAAGGTGGATGCAGGGTATTTTGTTGGTTATTCATCAACTTGCAAGGCATACAGAGTCTTCAACTGTAGGACAAAGGTGGTTGAAGAAACTCTGCATGTTAAGTTCAATGAATCTCCAAAGGACAAGATTCCACAAAACCCTGTGGAGTTGTTTGATCTGGACATACTGCAATATGTTCCTTATCAACCTCCAGCTGTTGAGCCTGTCAACAGTTCTCCACCTGGTGGTACTGATGATGATGTAGTCAGTACTCACCTCTTCAGGTTTAGTGACAACCTGCCTGAGTCCACTAAACCTGATGCTCCTGTAGCCTCAGCAGCTCCATCCACAACAAATGCTGATGAGATTTCTGCTTGCTCTACTTCATTTGAGCTGCCATCTTCTACATGGTTTCAGGAATCTCCATCACCATCTGTTCCTGCTGATGGGTCTACAAACACTTGCACAGATATTATAGTCTATCAAGAGCTGAAGAATCACCCACATCTAAAATCATGGTGATATCAATGCTGGAGTTTCAACCAGGAATCAATTGTCCAACTTCTGCTTCTATGCTCTCTTCATCAGTCAGCAAGAGCCAAAGAACTATCATGTTGCTTTAAGAGACAATGGATGGGTGGAAGCTATGCAGCTTGAGCTTCTTCAGTTCAAGAAACAGCAAGTGTGGGAGCTTGTTCCATTACCCCAAGGTAAGTGTGCAATAGGCACCAAATGGGTATTTAGGAACAAAACAGATGAGAAGGGCCAAATAGTTAAGAACAAGGCCAGGCTGGTTGTCCAGGGGTTTGCACAAGAGGAAGGCATCGATTATGATGAGACCTTTGCCCCTGTGGCAAGACTGGAAGCAATCAGACTGTTCTTAGCTTATGCTGCCTTTCACAGTCTTAAGGTTTATCAAATGGATGTCAAAAGTGCCTTCCTATATGGCAAAATAAAAGAAGAAGTTTATGTGTGTCAACCAACAGGCTTTGAGGACAATAAACATCCTGATTGGGTGTACAAGCTTGATAAGGCTCTTTATGGGCTGAAGCAAGCTCCTAGAGCCTGGTATGAGACACTATCAACTTTTCTTCTAGAGAATAAGTTCACTAGAGGCACCATTGATAAAACCTTATTCATCAAGACTGTGGGACAACATAAGCTCCTTGTTCAAATTTATGTAGATGACATCATCTTTGCATCCTCTGATCTAAAGTTGTGTGATGAATTTACAAGGCTCATGAAGCTAAGGTTTGAAATGAGTGCTATGGGAGAATTACAGTTCTTTCTAGGTTTGCAAATCAAACAACAGGCTGATGGTATCTTTATTCATCAGTCCAAATACACCAAAGAGTTGTTGAATAAGTTTGATTTACAAACCTGCAAGCCCTGTTCTACTCCCATGAGCAGCATCACACAACTAGATGTAGATCAGAAAGGTAAAGCGGTTGATGAAACCCTTTACAGATGTATGATTGGGTCCTTGATGTACCTTACAGCTTCTAGACCAGACATCATGTTTGCAACATGTGCCTGTGCTAGATTTCAGGCTGCACCTAAAGAATCCTATTTGATTGCAGTCAAAAGGATCTTTAGATATCTGCAAGGTACCCAATCACTAGGTCTTTGGTATTCAACTGGGCATTCTTGCAAATTAGTTGCTTTCTCTGATAGTGACTATGCAGGATGCAAAGTTACCAGAAAATCCACTTCTGGTGGTTGCCAATTCCTAGGCAATTGTTTAGTTTCTTGGCAGAGTAAGAAACAAACATCAATTGCTACATCCACTGCTGAAGCTGAGTACATTGCTGCTGCAAGTTGTACCTCTCAGATACTTTGACTTCAGAACCAACTTCTGGATTATGGCATTACAGAG
The DNA here is from genome assembly GCA_024085815.1 of Flaveria linearis. Classification (NCBI taxonomy): domain Eukaryota; kingdom Viridiplantae; phylum Streptophyta; class Magnoliopsida; order Asterales; family Asteraceae; genus Flaveria; species Flaveria linearis. The sequence continues at coordinate 51,367 of JABSNV010000032.1, forward strand.
ACTAAGACTCCATTAATAATGGATAGTGCTTCAGCTCTTTGTATTGTTAAAAATCCGGTCCAGCACTCTAGGACCAAACATATAGAGATCAGACATCATTTTATCAGGGATTGCTATGAAAAAGGTCTGATTAATCCTAAGTTTGTGCCTAGTGCTGATGAGCTTGCAGACATTTTTACTAAGCCTTTAGATAGTGCCACATTCCAAAATTTGGTACTAAGGCTTGGTATGCTGCAGCTAGAATAATTTGACCAATGTTGATGCTCTCAGTTCACAAGTACTGATGAGCATTAGTATGCAAAGGTCAAATATAAGTACTGATGAGTAATTCAGTCTTCAGCATTTTCATAACTACTGAAGACTAAAATGCTTCAAAGTACTGATGTACATTATTTGTTGAAAACAACTGATGTAGTGAGGTGGATTACAACTACTGATGTATAGTTTTCAAACAAATAAGTACTGAACAACAAATTTTGGTCACAAGTACTGATGTGTAATCTTACACAAGTACTGAAAACAAAATTTGTTCACCAGCTCTGAAGAATATTTCATCAGCACTTGTGAACATCTGATCACAAGAGCTGAAGGTATAAATATTCACAAGAGCTGAAGGGCCAATGAAACATCTGAAAGTCAGCCAAAGAGCTGATGAGTAAATGTGGAGGTTAGTATGAAACAACTGATTTGACGGAAACAGCTGATGAGCAACTTACTCTTCAGCTGATGCCAACAGCTGTTGTTCCATACCTAAACAACTGAAGGACAAAACCATGTCTTCAGTAGTTTCATAACTACTGATGACTAACACCAAGTCCTCAGTTGTTTACAACAACTGAAGCAATACCATGTCTTCAGTAGTTTACAACTACTGAAGGCTAACAACAAGTCTTCAGCCGTTTACAACATCTGAAGGACAAAACCAAGGTTTCAGTAGTTTCAACTACTGAAGACTAACACCAAGTCCTTAGATGTTACAACCACTGAAGGTTAAAACCACGTCATCAGTCGTTTTAACCACTGATGACTAACACCAAAACCTTCAGCAGTTTTCTTTCAGCCTTTCCCATACCCTATAAATACCTAACCTTCAGAGCTTTTCATTCCCACTTGACCTAAATTTTCAAAAAACCTCTGAACTTCCCATACACCATTAATGGCGTCCATGCAACTCAAACCTCGACACAACTGTGTCGCACATCTCACTAAATCGCCATTTTGGGCCAAATTCCACAATGCTGTTGATCTCATGTACGAATCTCCATACCAAACGGCTTTTCTTCTAAACCCCACCATCTACACCGACTCACTATCGGAGTTCTGGACCAACATCACCGTCCAAACCGGAGAGAACGATGGCGAGGTCTCTCTCCGGTCCTCCGTAAACAACCACCCCATGGTTATCACTCCAGCTACTATTCGACAAACCCTAAAGCTGGAGGATGCCACCTTCCCTACCAACTAACCCAAAGGCGCCCTTGATCTATCTTTCACAGCCAACGACTATCAGGGTGACCTATCTGCCTCCACCTTGTTGAAGAAACACTTCCTAGATCCCCAACGTCTCATCTTTCACATGGTGAATGTGTGTCTGGCCCCCAAAACATCTTCATGGGACCAGATGTCAACAAGGTGGCAACAGGTATTATTTTCTATTTTAAGAAACAACCACTTAACTTTACAGAAATCATATTTTTGGAACTCAAAGACATGGCTGCTAAACCTTTTGCAAACCGATGGATTTATATCCTCGGTTCATTATGGCCATGATCGAAGACCAGCTTTATGTTGAGGGACTTGTTGGCACTGGGGTCCCTGCCATGGCTGTTCTAGCTGAGGTATACTCTAGGCACAACACCAACCAATCACTCAAACAGGCTGCCAAGCTGTGAAAACCCACGCAGCTGAAACCACAGCCTCCACCTCCAAATCCAAAGTCCCCACCAAGCCAAAAACCAAAAAGAAGCCAACAAAGGCTACTTAGGGAAATGAGTCCCCTGAGGATGCCCCTGCAACACAAAGGCAGGAAGTGGCTGCTGGTCAGATTCTCCCAGCAGTCACCATGACTCCACCCACCATAACCGCACAGGTTTCCTCTCAACAGGAGCCTGATGCAACTACTTCTGGGGCAGCCACAAATCTGGAATCTGTCTCACTTGAGAAGATTGCCATTGAAACGCACATTCCTCCCCATGTGCACTCTGCTTCAAGCCCCTCACCCACTGAAACCGCCCCACAAAGCCCTACACTAATAATCGCCAAAGTGTTGACCCATCTGAGCACTCCACCTTTTCCCCAGAAACCAATTATAACTGGGGAAACTCTAACCGAAGAGAGGGTGGACACAAGTGCTGGTGGGAGCCCACAACACAGAGAATCACATATCCAATCTCCCAGTATGGCTAGGGAGATAGGATATTCTAGTAAGGCTGCCACTTCCTCTGCATCAACATCTGAGCAGGGTGAAGGTGGTACCATAAATAAGACCTCACCAGAGGCAACTGCCGATGATGGATACAATCCGGAGGCTAGAAGTCCCCAGTACCAAGACTAAGGGGCACATGCAATATCTGAGCCATACTCAGTGCATGTACATCCTGACCCTGTCAGGAGGTCAGGTGATTCAATGCAAACTGATGATGACCTGTGCTTCTTCTATGATGTAGTTGCACAAAACACTATCTTAGAGGATGAGGTAAGCAGACTCAAAGAGCTGCTTGCCAAAATGTCTCAGGATAGAAGTCCATCTGCCACCATTGACCCACAGATGGCACCTTCACCCGAAGGTCTCATATACACTCAACCACTCCACAAACTCGGCCACCTGCCCCTGCTTCTGGCACTAGTTCTCAGGAACAGAACCCTCCTAAGTAGCTAGATGCTATCTTCCAGAAATCCCTGCCTCTCATCACACCTATAATCACAGAAATTGTGATGAAAACCATTGATGAGAGGCTTCCCACACATATACAACCCATGGTGGAGGTTGTTGTTGCTAAAGCGCTTGCTGATAGTCAATCCCCAACCAATGCACCCAAAAAGGGGGAGACATCAGTGCAAGCTAAGAGGAAGAGGGTAGAGGAAGAGAAAGAAGTGGGGAAAGAGGTGGAAACTGAGAGGGTGTTGGTAGAGGAGACAGAGAGGGTGAAGGGGAAGGAGAAGGTGAGGGAGGAGAGTGAGCGGATAGAAGTGGCTGAAATCCAAAAGGATTTCAGTGTCACTTATCAAAAGAAGAGAGGAGAGAAGGAGGGAGAGAAGGTAGAGAAGGGTGATCCTGATCTAGCAGCCTTGTCAAGGAGGCTGATGCTGAACAAAGAAGATCAATAGACTCTGTCATTGATCTACTGTTCAGGCAAGGCTTTGACATGGACACTGCCTTGCTAGATCAGGAGATTAGGAAGATGGAGACAAGGGAGATAGAATACCGATGGTCTACTTATAGCCAAGAGGATAGAAAGAGACTCGAGGCTATGAGTAGATTCATTTCAAAGTATCTGGGGAGGCCAGTCCTTGATGTCAAGGCACGGACCAGGGACAGAATCTTGGCTATAGCCACCAAGATCTGTTTGGCTGGTGATTTCACAAAAAGGCTAGTCGCTGAAGCCCTCTCTGAAGCCGATGCTGGGAACAGGACCCTGCTAGTAAAACAAACCAAACCTACTCTTATCTCTAGGTTACTAGCAAGGCCTGCCAACATTCCCACACCAACAACCCAAACACAACCCACAAAACCAACCCCTTCACCATCAAAACCCACAGCCAATGATCCACCCTTACAGAAGAAGAGAAGGGTGTTGAGGCTGCAAGAAGAAGAAGAGGAGGAGGATGAGGAGGATAGACTGCCTCTTTCTGCAGTCATTCCTCTACCCAAAGCCAAACCCAAAACCATCACTCCCACCTCACAGATGGATACTGTGAGGGTTAAGTTAGAAGAAGAAGAGCAGCAGAAAAGACATGATGAAGAGATGCTGAAAAGCATTGACAAAGCCTATGCTGCTACTTCTTCTATACTTAACATGAAGAAAGAAGCTCTGAGACTCTTCACTCTCAAACAAACCTTCCAATATGACAAAGAGAGAGTGAGGACTTGGCCTGATCCTAGGGTGGCTCACAGGATAATTAAGAAAGATATGCCTGTGAGATACAAGAGCCAACTTAAGAGAATCGTAGATGAAGTGATCTCTGTGGCTCTTGTAATAACACCCTGGGAAATTGTGGAAGAGTTCGAGAAGGCCTATAGAGCTAACCAATCACCCCACACGATGTTGGAGAATAGGTTGGTTAGGAAAGGGTTAGTCTATAAGAGGCTTGTGAACTTCCACAAAGATGAGCTCAACTTGTTGCTAGAAGGAAGACACCCAGATGAATTCGCCTATAGACATGTTACAACAGTTGAGCTCAAGAATGGCAAACAGGCCAAGTTTGTCTTAGAGCTGTACAACCGGGAAGGACTATTCGAAGGTGAGGTTGAAGACCTAACCAAAGAAGAACAAATGACATTTCTTCAAGCCTACACCAGAGAATCCTACCGGCTCGTACGTGGGAGGTAGGTCTCATGGATGGGACAATAGCTCTGTGTCCAGTTCCCCAAGTCAGGGCTCCCATCCATACTTAGCCAAACAAATATCAGAGACCTCCTCCCAGGCTAGTGCTTATCAGGGTCAACTTCTGATCTGATCCAGAAGGAAATAGACCAACTTTTATGCCAACAATAAGTGGGACATTTAATAACTTAGAGGTTTTGGCTGCATTGGTTCAGGAGGAGTTTGTTGGACCAAAAGAACCAATGAGCCAAGATCAGGAAACCTCTAAGTCCCACATGACATCACAACAACTGCTGAAGACCTTCATCAGCAGTCTGACAAAGTCTGAAGAATCAATAGCTGAAGATCAAAGATCTGAAGTACAACAGCTGAAGATCCAAAGTGCTGAACATAAGTATTGAAGTCTGAAGTACTGAAGCTCACAAGTACTGAAGACTTCAAGTACTGAAGACAAGTGCTGAAGATCAACAACTGAAGAACTAAAGACCTGAAGATCAACAACTGATGCACAAAGTCTGAAGACAAAAGACTGAAGACATCAGCTGATGACATCTACTGAAGTCATCAGCTGATAAAACATCTGAAGACAAAAGTCTAAAGACAATTGCTGAAGCTTCAGAGTTTGTCACAACAGCTGAAGAAGTCTTCTTCAGTTGTTGTGATGGTTTTTCTTTTCAGTAGTTTTATGTTTTTCCTTTAAGTAGTTTTGTACAACAGCTGAAGAAGTTTGTTCTTCAGCTGTTATAGTTCAGTAGTTGTAAACGACTGAAGAGGTTGTTCTTCAGTCATTGTAGGTTTTCAGTAGTTTCCTTGTTCAGTACTTGTAATAGGTAGAAAGATTTTGTAAGAAGATGTCAGCTGTTGACATCTTCAGTAGTTTAACGTTCTATCAGTAGTTTGTTAATAATCGGTTGATGTCACTGTCAAGTCACATCAGCATTCGTCCTTTTTCTTCTATAAAAGGACGATGGCCATATTGTATTCGGCGCCGAAACGTGTAAAGTTATAGAAAACATCTTTTCGCAGAACTTTTCTCTCTCTCTATGTTTGTACTTTTACATGCAAAATCTTTTGTGTTCTTGCTGTAATCGCTAATTATTATGCTAAATCCGCTGCAAAAACAATCTGATTAATCAAACTAGAGGCTGAGATCCTGTCAGTAAGTACACCTCTTTATTTTCAAAACATATTTTCTTTCATTGGAATTTAACATCCAAACTCTTTGTTTAGTCCTCTTTACAACCTTGGAATTCAACGCTCGAATTCCTTATAGATTTATTTTTCACCCTTGAGGATTAATAACTCCTCTTGTATATATGTGGAGTTCAACACCCAAACACCTTGGAATTTCAACACCCGAAATCCTTACATATATTTAACTCCCATTTTTATATATGTATATGGAGTTCAACACCCGAACCCATTGGGATTTCAACACCCAAAATCCTTACATATATTTTACTTACACATCAATTTTGACATTACTAGAATATATACTTGACCCATACCCCGTAATCATTTTCATCATGATCATGCCTATAAATAAACACGTATCTCATGTGTTTAAACATGCTTCAACTCCACATAACTCATACAAACTTATGATAATTAAAACGTATAACACATAGTTAAACATGTATCATGAGTAAGTTTTGGGTCAGTGTACTTACTTCTAGTGTAACTAACTTGAGTATAGAATATAACCCGCTAGCTGTCGTAATCCAACCGTCTACAACTCCTATGATCTTCTGCCTAAAATCTTACTCTTGTGAACCTATTCGTATATTTCTCAATTTCTTTTTACTATTTTTCTTTTGTTTTTACTTATAACATATTCAAATATATATAGATAGGAGATGAACTAATTCCATATCTAAAAATGGACACTAAGCTTTCTATTGCAACGTGGCTTTTCCTAGTTTATTTGATTTATTAGTTTAATTATAATATTATTATTTTTGACCGCCTCCACAATTTATATCTATCCTATCTCTAAGAAATACAATTATAATTTATTAGCATTAGTATTTTTTTTGTTACACATGCATAATTGCAAACATACGTACGTATATGCTTTATTATTATTATTAATTATTATTATTATTATTATAACTTGAAGTATAATTTGATATTATTAACCGCTCTTTTAAATGTCATACAATTCAATAATAATTTGACTCAAAACTAACTCGTTAAATACTTTTTAAAATATATATTTCAGATATTTTATTTTCATCTAAATGGGATGTTACAATTGGACCATTCGAAATACTTGCAAGAATTGGCCCCGTGGCTTACAAATTGAAACTACCTCAGAGGTTGAGCTACATACACGACACCTTCCATGTGTCGAACTTGAAGAAGTGCATGGTAGACAAAACCCTGGAGCTACCGTTGAAGGAAGCAAGAATCAATGACAAGTTGAATTTCGTGGAAGATCCCATAGAGATCACGGACCGCCTGGTCAAGCAACTCAGGCGGCGCCGAATACCCAAGGTCAAAGTTAGATGGAACTCAAAACGAGGACCTGAATTCACTTGGGAACGTGAAGATGAGATGCGGAAGAATTATCCACACATCTTCAAACCCACCCGTTCAGATTCTAATCGATGCTAAAATTTCGGGACGAAATTTCCTAAACGGTGGGAGAATGTGACAACCGGCCTCAAGGTCACTTTTCTAACCCTAACTTACTTGCATCATCACTCGTCTTATGAGTACTAATAATAGAAACAATCTAACTCTATTAGTGAATTTAGAATCATCAATTGCAATTTATTTGCAATTCCATGATTTTATGTGATTTTTGTGAATTTTAGTTAGTTTAAGTTTTACCTTTTTGAAATTAGTGTCCCGGGAAAGTCAATTAGTCACCCTTACAATGAAATCAAAATATTAATTGAAACAATTAAAAATGTGTGCATACACACACCCAAAACCCACGGCTAAAGCATGCATGTGCATGCATAACAATTATCAACTAACTAAATTTTACCATCTTACATTCTACACAACACTACAAAAAAATATCACCTAATAATAGTTTTTGATTAAATTTTAAAAGAGAATTGACCCACTAAAGGCCAAAACTCAACCTCCCATGTGGCACCACCCCTCTCCACCAATCACCACACACCCTCCTCTTCCCCACTCCCATTTCATGCATTTCTCCTATATCCATACACATACTACACCCTCATTCTCACTCTCTTCTCTTATTTTTGGTTTCTCCTAGCTGAAACACACCCAAACACTTGATTCCTCTCCATTTCCAGCAGCATATTTCGAAGAACAACTATAACACAACCATCGGCCAAGCTCAAAACCGCAACAAAGTGAAGTCTTGTAAGCTTTTGAAACACATCTTCATCTTGTTCGAGATTTCCAGCCTTGTTCGAGATTCTCCAGACTTTTCCAAGGATTTCCAGACCATTCTTGACCATCTACACTCTCCAAAATATAAACAATACCAAGGGTAAGCTTCATGTCACCTGAAAATGGTCATTTCATGTGTTTTCTTCACTTTTCTTCTAAAATCACCTCCTCTCTTTGTTGTAGCAGAAACCTGACACTATCACCTTGTTCTTGAGGAGATTTTAACTTCACTAAAGGTATCTTGCATGTTATATTGGTCATTCTTAAGGTGGAAACCAATTTCCATCATGAAACCCCTCTTTTTGGGTGTTTTGCACCACCTAACTTGCACATCTTGTAACCCTTTAAATAAAACTTTTAATCTGATTGTTAATGGTTCATAAGACTTCTAATAACCTGTTTTGAAAGTCATAAAGGGTATACACCATAAACATATGGTTATAGCATGAGTTACACCTTAGAAAACCTTCATTTTACATGAAATAACACTATTTAAGCACTTGTTTGAAAACCCTCTCAAACAAGGATCATAACCTGAACAAGAACAACTTTGAAACACCTTAATAATCTGATTTTGAAGTTAAATAAGGTTTTGGTAATGTTTAAACTCAAGTTACAATGATTTACACATGTGTAATGGTCGGTTAGGGCATTATCACTATGTTTATAGTTTATTGATGTGTTGAACAACTAGGCCGTGAGTTTGGGACTAAAATTTTAGAAATTTTTGATGAATATTAAGTGTGTGAAAGACATGTTAAGATGAGACCCATTTTAGTCACTTTCGGGACCCGAAAACATGGTAAAACAACTTAAAGACAAGAAAGCTTGGACTTTAAACTTTTTAAAAATAATTCCAGGCTTAATAATAGACAATAAAATGATCTGGAGTAATTGGTTTGATTAGATGGTCAAAAAGGTAAGTTGAATGGATTTTTAGTTAAAAACGGTTATTAACCGGGAGACGTTTTTGAGGAAAATCTAAGAAATATGGGTGTAGAGCTAAAACTTATAAAAACCATATTATTTCAGTAGGTTAAGTGGGAAAATAACTTATAAAGTATAAAAGTTGGTCAAACGAGCTTTTAAACGGTCAAATTCGGTTAAAAACGCGTTTTAACGGGTTAAACGTAAAAACGAGTCTTTCAACTATTAGAGGCAAATTTTTTTGATTAACAGGTATAGAAACTTATAAAAATGTCTTAAAGTGATACCTACTGGTCTAAGACACAAATTATGGAAACCCTTGATTAACCGTTAAAACTCTTCGGTTTTACCGTAGCCGGGAACGTTAAACACATAGGTATTAAACCGCACCTATGATCTAAAAATTGGGTGCACTTACTTAAAAATAAGTTAATTTAACTTCAATAACCTGATTTTTGCTATAAAAGTCATCTAGTACAAGAAACCAAACTTGAGGGTAGAAACTGTTAATTTTGAAACTTGAGGGACTAAATTGTAAATTTTACCAAATTTCATAACCGACTCATATGAGGTTAATAATCACTTGTGCAACATTATTTAGCCTAGATCATTAATCTAATGGTGTAACATCCTAAATTACATAAGAAACCATGACTTTCCATAAAAGAAAACTTTTTATACAAACCCTAATCGAATAAAAGCCGAAACCGACAACTAACTCTTTGGCACACTTTACATACACCTTTATTGAGTTTAGAGCAGTAGCTTACCACTTAATATTGATATTAGGGTACTAGACTTGAGACATTCCTGGCACACGAAGTATCATATTGCTTAAATATCCGAGGTGAGTTCTAGTGATCCCTTTTTACTACTGCTTTGAGATGAAACATGTTCTGTATTTATGAACTATAATTGTGCTTTACTTGGTGATTGTATGTGGAATTTATGGTTACCTGCTGATACTTATATCATGATCATTAGTTCTTTTATGAACCGCTTGTTATATGTGGATAGATCTATTTGGGGAAACCCCCACACACAGTGGCTCCCGCTACAGAGAGGTACCCCACTGAGATCCTGAGGGGTCATTTGTGGCATGTGATAGGTTTTGTTAAGAAACTATGGTGGACCATCCGGGCAGGTATGGTTCACTGTTTTGGGGCTCAGTTCTTCCTTCGGGAATAACCGGTAAAACACAACTTTAGAAGAGGCTAACCGGGACTGAGTGCAGGGTTGATTATGATACTCCCATGATATTGAAACTATGATTCTTTCCTTTTTATCAAATGAGAATTTTGTTAAGTACATTTGTTTCTTTTTAACTTTAAGCACTTGAATTCACCAACTTCTTAGTTGACACAATTTTTTTTTGAGCATGTTTCAGGTAATCCATGAAGTGACTCTAGCTGTTGTTGAAGACCTAGGCTTATCCCCGTGATCATGACATTGGCTTATTTTACTCAAAGAACAATTTGAACAATTGAACATTTCTGTTAGACAATACAATTGTCCCTATGTTAGTTGTATAACTCATTTGGGGCTAGATCTGTTTCTAGCCCCGGTATCATTTGAAAACTTTAAATGCCATGTGATATTCTCTCCTTTGAGCTCTTGTATTGGTTTGTTTCTGTTGCCATGCTAGTCTGTGACTTCCCACCCTACCTGGGCCCGGGGTGTGACACACCCATAACCCACGGCTAAAGCATGCATGTGCATGCACAACAATTATCAACTAACTAAAATTCACAAAAATCACATAAAATCATGGAATTGCAAATAAATTGCAATTGATGATTCTAAATTCACTAATAGAGTTAGATTGTTTCTATTATTAGTACTCATAAGACGAGTGATGATGCAAGTAAGTTAGGGTTAGAAAAGTGACCTTGAGGCCGGTTGTCACACGTAGACACCGTAAGGCATATTTCCACCGTAACTTACGTTGGAAGCTTTCTGTTGCACTTTTTCATCAACCACCGTAAGTCATTTTTCCGTCGTAACTTATGGTGGACCGATTTTTCTAAATCTTGTTTTCTTCATAACTTCTCCGTTTGGATTCCGTTTTCGTTCCCGTTTGCCGCCACGTTCTCGTAATGGAATTCTCTATCATCTCATATATCATGATCTTCAATTGTCATCCATGTGTATTCTCCAAACCACGTCAAATCATCATGATTAACCTATAAAATACCAAATCATCGTAGTTAACATATTCAACACAATCCCTTATATTTAAACTCATTAAGTACATAAGAGTTAACCACTTAACCATTATAAACATAATTCCAAACCCCTTACATCACCCGCAAGGGTGGCGGCGGTGTACCCGAGCGGGTACCGTCCTACCCGAATGGGTACCCGAGGGTGCCCCTCCTCCCTTAACACAGTAGTAATTTGAAGTGACATGAAATGTTGTTAAACTAAATCCCATACTAAACCATAATAATCGTGTAATATAATTACAAATGCTTTTCATATAATTATAACTAGCTTTTTCCCACCGCGTTTTGCAACGGGAATCCGATCATTTTCCTGCGCTACACTACAGGAGTTTGGTTATTGTTAGTTCGTCTCGTCAAAAACTCTAAAAGCAAACATCGATACAACTTCCAATAATACAAAAATAGCAACGATGTTGCCCGCTCATACATTGTTGGATTCGTCACGGTAGCATAATGTTAATGTCACTTGCTCCAGCACATAATAAAATAAAAACACTCAATTTCTAATATAGCTAAAAAATTCACGCGCACTCATTTTTTTTAAATTTACCCTACGAAACTTATTAAAGAAAAAATAATTTTAATAGAAAGCCAAACAATGTTTATTTCCGACCAGACCGGCCGATCCGGTCCGGTTTTCAAAACAATACTTATTCATATCGTGTGGTTTTGCTCGGTTTTTGTGAGATCATGTCTAATCTTGGTGTGACATTCCTCCCATTTACGCATTTAAAGTGAGAATGTACTCTTTTTCATAACTGATTCCACAAAATATAAAAAGACAATTAACTTAGTCATTCTTACAAAAATTTGGTGCTTGTGGAGGTATGTAATGATTTGTTTTCAACGGTTCTCTAGTCTCTATTATAAAGGTTCTTCAAAAAGTTAAAAATTTGATGTATTTGTTTGTCAAAAATCGCTCCAAATCTTATATCATCTCTTGGGTTCAATGGTGTAATTTGGGTCTTCTTTGATTGGTTGGTTAATTGTATTTGGTGATTGTAATTATTTTACTAGCTCCTTGCTAGTTGTAATTATAATTTATTTTTGTTGGTTGTAAAAAAAATACAATTAATGTTGCATTTAAGTATAGAAAAAATTACATATAAATGTAGAAAAAGATTGCACTTTTGTAATTAACTGATAATAAAAGTTTCATTTGATTATATGAGTATTGAAAAAGGTTATATTTCAAAGTAAAGAAATTGTTTGCCTTAGAATGTAAAAAGGTTGAATCTTAAAAATGTTACATTTTAATAGTGAATGCAACATCTTCAAAAAATATTGCATCATCCAACAAAAAAGGTTATATAAGGTATAATGCAGTTGTTTCAAATGCTACCAGCCATAAAAGATTGCATTAGACACAATACAACATTTTCAAGACCTATTGTAATTTTTATAAGGGTTGCATTAGCTTGATTTATTGTAGTGTTATAAAGAGGGAAACTGATTAGGGTTTTAAAAATTGAATTCTTGACTATAGTTTTAAAGAGGGAAACTATAAAAGATTGCATTAGACACAATACAACATTTTCAAGACCTATTGTAATTTTTATAAGGGTTGCATTAGCTTGATTTATTGTAGTGTTATAAAGAGGGAAACTGATTAGGGTTTTAAAAATTGAATTCTTGACTATAGTTTTAAAAATTGAATTCTTGACTATGGTTTTAGAAATTGAATTCAAAATAAATAGAGAAATTACAGTATGGTCATTGAAATTGATTACTCTATCGTTAATTCTCAAGAGCAGGCTCCTCCAACTACTCATATCGGAGGATTCACATGTAGAATACAAAAGAACAGAAGAACGCTTCTCTTTTATAGTTAACTAGGTTAGAACCCATGTATTACATGGGTGGAATAAATTTAACTTTTTAGAATCATTATATTTATAATAGATGTTATCAACCATTAAAGTTAAGAAATAATAAATATTTAAAAATTATAAATGACACATAATTAAGATTAAGATTTAAAATTATATTTTAATATATGATAGAATTTGGATATTATAATTTAGTAAATGTTAATAAAATATTTGCATAAAAACTTACATTCTAGATATATAATTGTTTAGCTTATTTATTTAAAATCCTTATCAATTAATATCTTAAAAATTACTTACGAGTAATTAAATCATTCAAACAAAATCATATAAATGATTTTAGAATTTATATTGGAAATTTTTAGGTTGTTTGACTATATTAGAAATAAAAATATTATTAATCTAATATGAAAGAAAGAAATACAGGAAAGAAAAATAGAAATTCAAATAAGTAAAGGAGAATATGATTGTAATAATTGTTGAAATTATTTAATTAAAATGTGTATATACGTTTAGTTGGAAAATTCAACACGAGAATGCATAATATTGTATCATGCGTCCTCAAAAACCTTAGTTTATTAGAATAGATAATCTTAGGATCCATCTAGCATCTACATATCAAGTTCTGTAATTTTTATCTCCTTAATAAATAGCTCCAGTTCATTGAGCTTGGATTGTTAAGCTATGAACGGTTCCATATCAAGTATGATTAACGATGTAGGTGGTATAATTCCATGAGTAGTTGTTGATCAGGTTAAAAGTTACTTAATGATTATATATAAAACTTAACTAATTAAATACTAATTAAAAGATAACATCCATGATCTGTACATTAATTTAGTCCCTAGATCATAAAAGTGTGTTACATAGTGTAGCAACTTCCTTCCAACACATCTGAAGGCCATGCAACATACAAAATGGAATGTAGTTTTGTTTTCTTTATAAATGCGAGTCCTGGCGTAAAGAGATTGCAAAAAAAAACCTATGCAACATTAAGAATTACAGAGTTATAACTCCAATATATTTCTAATCTATTATTAGAAAAAACCTATGTAAAGATATTGAGAGTTATAATTATTTAATATTTCATTTATAATGTGTAAATTGAGAGTTATAACTCCAATATATTTCTAATCTATTATTAGAAAAAAACAATTGATTTTTTCATTAAATTTGATTTAGGGTTTTGGTTTAGAAAGATTTATTTTTACTATGTTTTTAATATTCAATACTAACTAAGAATAACTCAAATCTTTCTTTTTTTAAAGGAATTTTAAGTTCTAAAAATAAGTCCCTATTTACTCTCAGTTTTAAATCACAAAACCATACCCCATGAAATTGATTTACGAAATATTATTTGTTTAGTTTTTATATGAGTTTGAATGTTTTCTACGCTATTAATTAGTTTATGAAAAAGAAATTGTGTTGTTAGATTTCATATGAATTCATCAAGAAAATGTCAAATTTATATATCATTTAAATTTTTTTTATTATAACTCTTAAATTTAATTATTTTTGGTTTTAAAAAAATAACTTTTTAAAAATACCAATTTTAAATATTTCTTATTTTAAAAAAGTCTTATGCTTTAAATAAATTTATTATTTTATAAAAAAATTATTTATTTAGAAATAACATTAATAAATAAATCTCTTTATTAATTTATTAAATCAAAAAGTGTTAAATAGTGTTATTAGTATGTAAGGTAATCATTTAATAGGAGAGAGAGGCGGGAATAGCAAATGGATGTTGGCTGAGAGAACGACACGTGGCAGATGGGTGGTTTAAGAGAGTGACATGTGGCATAAAAAACCTTTGTTTATTAGATAGGATAGATGCTTAGTGCAGCGATGAAGGTTGTGTGTGAATGAAGTCAAGGATGTTGGTTGTTTGTTATGTCTACACATACATGAAGGAATCATCAAAGAGAAAATTAAAGGGGAGTGGGAGAAATTGATAGGAAGAAACTGCCAAAGAGAGTGTGTGATTAATCCAGGGAAAACAAACAACAATAGTTAGTAACCGCCTCTTAAAAGTTGCAACTGTCAATTTAATACAGTCAGTATCTAATATCTCTAAGATCCATCATATGATATTATCTTTGTCAGCAATTACACTATCAACTGACAATATATTATATAATTGAGTAAATTACGATTTGCATCCCTGATATTTGCCCATTATAACCACTTGCAACCCTGCAGTTTCAAAATTGTCATTCGCCCCCTAACGTTTCATTTTTGTTTCCACTTGAGTCCAACACACTAACGTCGTTAGATTTTTCCGTTAATTTTTATAAAATGACAAAAATACCCTTGTAACTTCAGGGATGCAAACAGTAATTTACTGGTAGTTTACTCTTAAATAAAATACCCCTATCCACCCCACCCTTGTATTTTCTCTCTCTCTCTATCTCTTCTCTCTTAAATAAAATACCCCTACCCATCAAATTAACCCAAATCCCCAACTAATTCAATAAAACCAAACCACAAAATGACATAAACCCACCAAAGATTCCTCAATTTCGGAACGTGTGGCTCCTCACGGTGGCTGACGACGGCGACGGACGACGGCGATGGTGAAGCTCCAGCGTCGTGTGGCTCCTCACGATGGCTAGAGTATCGAAAGTTGTTTCTTGAATAAGTGAATATGGGTGATGGGGATGGGTAGTTGTGGTGGTGGTAGTGATGGGTGGCTATGATGGGGGTGGTGATGGGTGGTTGCGGTGGTGGTGGTGATGGGTCCATATGGTGGTGGGGGGGTTGCGGTTATGGTGGTGATGGGGGGGCTGCGGTGGTGGTGTTGATGGGGGGTCGCAGTGGTGGTGTTGATGGGGGTCGCGGTAGTAGTGAATAGGGGTCGCGATGGTGGTGATGGGGGGTTGCGGTGGTGGTGGTGGTGATGGGGGGTTGCGGTGGTGGTGGTGGTGATGGGGGTTGCGGTTGTGGTGGTGATGGGGGGGCTGCGGTGGTGGTGTTAATGGGGGGTCGCGGTGGTGGTGTTGATGGGGTCGCGGTGGTAGTGAAAGGGGGTCGCGATGGTGTGATGGGGGCTGCGGTGGTGGTGGTGATGGGGGGCTGTGGTGTTGGTGGTGGTGGTGATGGGGGGCTGCGGTGGTGGTGGCGATGGGGGGTTGCGGTTGTGATGGCGATGGGGGGATGCGATGGTGGTGTTGATGGGGGGTTGCGTGTAGGGTTGTTAGAACATAAAACCAAGTTTAACCATTTAAACTTTCAGAAAAATGCAGCGGATATATAGCTTTATAAACTTGTTTATAAGCTGAAAAATATGTTCTTTATGTGACCATAAAATGTATAAAACAAACCCATTAAACAAAGGATCATATATGTAAATAAGCAAGCTATATATATACATAAATGTGCATAATATGACAGCCACAAAAAGGCTGTCAAACTACCTCCTTCCAGCAGCAGAAATCGACAAAGAGAAGGAGATTTTGGATGCTTAATAACGGCCAAGAGCTCAAAGTAGAGATCCTCAAGCTTGTATACCCAAAGCTTGTTGCAAAACCCTTCTTGTTAGGAAGAAATAACACCAAGAAAACTCAAAAGGGAACCCCTTTCTGCTGCTAAACTTTCGTAAGTTAGAGAGAGGAGAGGAGAGAGTATTTTGTGTTCTTTACATGTATTGAATGATGGAATGAATGGAGTGCAAGGCTAGTTATGTTTGTGTATTTTCAAGACACAAAATGGTCCAATCAAAATCAAAAGGGCGGCCAAAAGAGAAGACTTCAAAAGAGTTTCCCTCCTTTAATTTTTGTAACACATAACATATTGTAACTAGTTATATATCACACAATAAAAGGTCACCATCTAGACTTATTTTATAATTGTAACATATGTGTTCTTTAATTAAACAATTTAATTAAAGTACACTCATATGTTATTAGTGTTATTTAAACCCCTTTTAAATGACAAGAATAACAATAAACTCATCAACAAATTATCCTTATAATTTGTTCCATCTCATATGCAATTTATTTAGAAAACCCATTTTCTAAATTTGGTGTAAATATATAATTGCATGATCATATCATTAATTAAATATTAATTAGTGTTTGCTAAGCTTGTTTTTGGTATAACCCGACTTGGATCATAACGTACTAACCACATCAATATTTTATGTGTCTTGGGCATATAGAATTCTACAATATCCCACTTGCCCAAGATTCATAGAAGATTGATGCAAGCAGTAAATACCGCCTAACAACGGTTTACTACCCTTAATACACATGAATTATGGCCATTCAATAACATCATCCCTTTCAAGTACCCTACTTGAAATGATTTAGGTGAATCGATCATCTATCCTTTTGTTACAGATGTCATGTTAAATCCAAGGACACAGAATGATCATTCCTTGTTGATTTAACTTAATCAGGCCTTAGACATCTAACTCTCAACGAATAAGAGGAACAAATTCCATCTTGACTACATACGTTTCTCACAAACACCTCGTGTTATACCTGAACATACCCTTATGTACTGTCTACTATTTCAGGACAGTGAAGAATTAGCTCAAGGTATAATACTTGGTGAATATCAAAACCTAATATGTATCTCAGGTCGGAGGATACCAAATGATATTCGCCTTTACTCAAATTTACTTATGATCAATCAATGAGATTCTATGTAGTAAAATTTGAGATGCGGGTTAGTCCAATATTTGTATCCCACAAATATCTATGAATCTTGGTAGCAATCCATTGCTCTATATTCATCCTTATGAATATCAACCAATCCAAGTTCATAATAGTCTTACTCTCAGACTTGCTCCCACAAGTCTGAACGACTACGGACATTTAGAATAAACAATTTACTCATTGATTAAACATGCTAAATTGGAACATTAATTGAAACATTATATCCAAATAATTTTATTCAAATAATAAAGAGTTCCACATATCCAAATACAAAATTTACAGATCAAATCCAATCACTAGAATATCAAAGTCCCATGGCACAAGTATTACCTTCATGCTTTGCCTTTTCAAGAAGCTTCGTGAGAGGATCCGCAATGTTTTGATCCGTGTGAACCTTGCGAATACATATCTTTCCCTTTTCAACTTCATCTCGTATGTAGTTGAATCTCCGCTCAATGTGCCTAGTCTTTTGATGAGCACGGGGTTCCTTGATTTGAGCAATCGCACCCTCGTTATCACAAAAGATCTCTAGGGGGTCCTGAATGGAAGGGACAACCCCTAGATCGGCAATGAATTTCTTCAACCATGCAGCTTCTTGAGCTGCCAATGAGGCGGTGACGTATTCTGATTCTGTAGTTAATAGAGCCACCATATCCTGCTTGGAGCTCTTCCAAGAGACCGCTCCTCTATTCAGAATGAAAATATATCCCGATTGTGACCGTGAATCGTCACGATCGGTTTGGAAACTCGCATCCGTGTAACCTTTTACAACGAGTTCCTCATCACCAGATCCATAGATTAGAAACATATCTCTTATCCTCCTTAGGTACTTAAGTATGTTCTTAACATCCATCCAATAACTGTATCTAGGATTTTGCTGGTATCTGCTCGTCATGCTCAAGACGCATGACACGTCCAGTCGAGTGCATATCATCGCATAGATGATGGATCCAATAGCAGATGCATATGGGATTGCCTTCATTTTATCTTGCTCATCCTTTGAGCTAGGACATTGAGTCGTACTTAATATCGTCCCTCTTTGAATAGGTACGGTACCTTTCTTAGAGTTCTCCATCTTGAACCTTTTCAAGATTTTAACAATGTATGCACTTTGATTTAAACCAATCAACCGCCTTGATCTATCCCTATAGATCTTTATTCCTAGAATATAGGCGGCTTCACCAAGATCTTTAATGGAAAAACAACTTCCAAGCCAGGTTTTTACACCTTCCAAGGTTGGAATGTCATTCCCAAATAGTAGTATGTCATCAACATACAATACTAGGAAAGTTATTGTGCTCCCACTAGCCTTCTTATACACACAAGCCTCATCAGCATTTTTGATGAAGCCAAATTTCTTTACCTCCTCATCAAAACGGCGATTCCAGCTTCTCGATACTTGTTTCAATCCATAGATTGATTTCTTTAACTTGCACACTTTATTAGGATGTTTTGGATCGACAAAACCTTCGGGCTGAACCATATAGACATCTTCCTCAAGATATCCATTTAGGAAAGCGGTTTTGACATCCATTTGCCAAATCTCATAGTCATAATGAGCAGCTATGGCAAACAATATCCTTATAGACTTTAGCATCACAATAGGTGAGAAGGTTTCATCATAGTCAACCCCTTGAGTTTGAGTGAAACCCTTTGCTACAAGTCTAGATTTATAAGTATCCAAATTTCCATGCATATCGGTTTTCTTCTTGAAAACCCACTTACTTCCAACTACCTTGGAATTAAGAGGTGGTACAACAAGTTCCCAAAATTGATTGTCATACATGGATTGCATCTCAATGTTCATGGCTTCTAGCCATTTGTCACAATCCGAATTGGACATTGCATTATGGTATGTGGTTGGTTTATCTGAATCTACCACATAGCATCCATCTATGAAAAATCCGTATCTTTCAGGTGGATTACTAGTTCTACCACTTCTGTGAACGTCTTGTGTGTATTGATCAACCCCTTGATAATCCTCAACATCCTAATGTTGAGTGCTAGTTTCAACCAAACGTGCATCCGGTTGTGGTTCTTGATCTTCCTCAAGATCCACTGTTCTACTGCTAGCTCCTTCCATAAGGAACTTTGCTTCTAAGAACTCACCCTTTCTGGCAACAAACACTTTTTGTTCCAGTGG
This sequence comes from Flaveria linearis, assembly GCA_024085815.1. Classification (NCBI taxonomy): domain Eukaryota; kingdom Viridiplantae; phylum Streptophyta; class Magnoliopsida; order Asterales; family Asteraceae; genus Flaveria; species Flaveria linearis. The sequence goes on from JABSNV010000032.1 coordinate 71,071, forward strand.
ATCATAGAAATAATATCCCATAGAATCTCTAGGATATCCAACAAAGATACACTTGGTGGATTGGACTTCTAATTTGTTTGGGGTGGGAGTCTTAACATAAGCCTCACATCCCCAAACCCTTAAGTATGATAGGGATGGAACTCTTCCATGCCATATCTCAAAAGGTGTCATTTCTATCTTTTTGGTTGGGGCCATATTAAGAATACGGGCCGTGGAGAGCAAAGCAAAACCCCAAAATGATAGAGGCAGTGTGCTTCTAGCCATCATAGATCGGACCATATCCAATAAGGTTCGAATCCTCCTCTCAGACACACCATTATGTTGTAGTGTTCCAGGTGGAGTGAGTTGTGAGACAATCCCAACTCCTAAGTTGATCTTGAAAAGCATCACTTAGGTATTCACCTCCTCTATCGGTACGGAGAACTTTAATTGACTTGTTGAGTTGATTTTCTACTTCATTCTTGAAGATTTTGAACATTTCAAGAGCTTCATCTTTGTGCCTTAATAAGTACACATACCCATAGCGACTATAATTATCGGTAAAGGTAATAAAGTATCTTTCACCATTCCTAGTCATTGGTTTAAAAGGACCACATACATCCGAATGTATGATTCCTAATAAATCTTTTGCCCTTTTGGTAGTTCCACTAAAGGGTGCCTTAGTCATCTTACCTTGTAAACAAGATTCACAAACATCAAATGAATCACATTCATTTGTTTTTAAAAGACCATTCTTTTGAAGTGTTTGTAAACGTTTCTTGTTTATATGACCAAGACGACAATGCCAAAGATAGGTATCACTCAAGTCCAACTTGAGTTTTTTGGTGTTAGTTTAGTACAATAAACTATTTAAAGTATTTTCATGAACCAATTCATAAATACCATTAATGGGAATAGCTTTAAAATAGAACATACCATTTAAAGAAACATGAATATCATTTTCAAAAAAAGATAATACATAATCATAATGTCTTAATTGGGATACAGAAATAATGTTCCTAGTCAAACTAGGAGCATACAAAACATTCTTCAAAATAACTTCCAAGCCACTTGGAAGTTTTGGATGTAGTCCCTACGAGCTTCAACTAAGACTTTAGTTCCATTGCCCATGAAGAGGCTTACATCCCCTTGATTGAAGTCCATACTTCTTGTGAACCCCTACAACAAAGTGCAAATATGAGTTCCACATCCGGTATCTAATACCCATGTGTTTGAAGATGTAACATTAAGATCAATATGAATCATGTATATTGTACCTGAGGTCTGCCCGGCATCCCTCTTTGCTTTCAACTCTTGGAGATGGACGGGACAATTCCTTGCCTAATGTCCAATCTCCCCACACTTGAAGCATGGGTCATTAGTAGCAACCTTTTGCTTCTTCTCTTGTGGTTTGGGAGGTACCCTTACCACCCATTTCCCCTTTCCCCAAACAGGTCCCTTACCCTTAGCAACCTTTGCCTTGGGTGCGGGATAAGGCCTTTTGTTGTTCTCACCTTCATTGATGGTGAGAACGGGTAAAACCCTTTTACCCATGGCCGCCTCGTCCGTTTTGAGCATTGAGTGAAGCTCACCAATGCTTTTGTCCCATGCATTCATGTTGTAGTTCAACACGAATGTCTCGAACTTCTTTGTAAGGCCATTAAGGATCAAATCCGTGGCCAATTCCTTCGAGACAGGACAATTAATCCTTTCGAGGCGGTCAATGTGGCTTTTCATCTAAAGTACATAAGATGAAATAGATTGGTTGTCGTCCATACGACATGCATGGGGTGCTCGAACCGTTTCGAAACGCTCAACCCTTGCTTGCTGTTGGAACGTTTCCTTCAGCTGGGTTATCATGTCGTAAGCTCCGTGATGTTCATACTCCTTTTGGAGATCTGGAGTCATGCTCGCTAGCATGAGACAAGACACTTGGATGGAGTCCTCAGTGTACTTCAGCCAATCGTTGTAGGCCTCCTCATCATCCTCAGTAGGTTGATCGGGGATAGGGTCGTCTAAAACATATGATCTTCTCTCTTGCTTGAGAACGATTCTCAAGTTTCGATACCAATCAATAAAGTTGTTATGATTTAGACGTTCCTTTTGGAGGATCGCTCGTAATGATTGGTTGGACGCGGATGAGTTATCATGATTTTCATTATTGGTGGCCATCTACAAAATTTAACAAAGATCTATTTTAGTATTTTCGATATTGCTAATTTTAATAATTAATGCCTTTTAAGGTCATTTCTATATTAAAATCTAGAACCCAACATTATATTTAAATTATGGTTAGGTGACCTTTATCCCACGATTTAAAATAATAAGGTGGTCAACGATTGATGGTTGTAACCATTTGCAACTTCTAGAGGTATGGGATCGACTTTAAACATCATATGTAAAGTCGGCATGTTAATCCCATCAACACCATTTGGAAACCATATTGTAGGTGATCCATTTAACATGGTTTGCAAATCAAGACATCCTACTTACACATACGTGTGAGTTTGCCAAAATGAGTGGTTAGGTGACCTTTATCCCACAAATATGGCATTCTCACCTTAAGTCATAAGTTTCCTCAAAGTGGTTAGGTAACCTTTATCCCACTAAGAGTTCCCAAGTGACTTAAGTGTTGTGTAAAAGGGCGGTGTTGATCTTGTTTTTGAATATTTAGAGGTTTCATAATTCTAGTTTAGAAAACTCTATGTACTTGTATTTGCATGCTTTCAAATACAAGATACCCTATGGTCTTTTGATTAAAACCCATTTTAATCATTAAATCATTAAATCATTTTAATAACCTTTTATTTCCTTTTAATAATTAAGAACCATATTGATTAGATTGTAAAGTTCATATAAAAGTTTGTTAAAGCAAATATCACATACATACTATCAACCATAATAATATAAACAAAACAACATAGCAAATGTGCATAACCATAGCATCTAAAGAGGTACACACTTGTTTGCCATCATAAGTGTGGTCCAAAGGCATTCCTAAGGGTCACAAACAAATTACATAGAATCTTCCAAAAGCCTCCCACTTGAAACCGCATCCAAAATGCTCCATGTTTCTCCTTTGTGCTTCCAATCCATATATCTTCAAATTAGAAGATATAAAGTCCTAATACAAGATATCTAGGAAAATGAAAATGCACCTATTCTATTTATTACAACCCAATAATAAATAAATTACACTTGAAACAAAGCACAAACAATAGATAATACAACCCAATTGAATAAATGAATACAACCATTACAAACATCCAAACAACACAAGGTCAATGGCTAGGTTATGCACTAAAATAAACATCCATCATATCATCCAAAATATAACTATGAATCCCCTCAAAACCCACGAATTTTCAGTCAACATAAACTGAAAATTTCGGGTTTAGATGTTGTCCAAACAACACAACATATCAACATATATATCTTTCTAGATTTAATCACAAGCATGTATAATATAACCTTGAAAGTTGGGGATTCAACAAAACAGAAATATAGCAGCCCAAAATCAGCCTTTTATAAGTTGATTATTCTCCTTTAAAACCGATTTTAAAGACTAAGAACAAGCAAGTTATCCACATAACTGGCATGCCATTGTAGGGTTTGTTAGAACATAAAACCAAGTTTAACCATTTAAACTTTCAGAAAAACACAGCGGATATATAGCTTTATAAACTTGTTTATAAGCTGAAAAATATGTTCTTTATGTGACCATAAAATGTATAAAACAAACCCATTAAACAAAGGATCATATATGTGAATAAGCAAGCTATATATATACATAAATGTGCATAATATGACAGCCACAAAAAGGCTGTCAAACTACCTCCTTCCAGCAGCAAAAATCGACAAAGAAAAGGAGATTTTGGATGCTTAAGAACGGCCAAGAGCTCAAAGTAGAGATCCTCAAGCTTGTATACCCAAAGCTTGTTGCAAAACCCTTCTTGTTAGGAAGAAATAACACCAAGAAAACTCAAAAGGGAACCCCTTTCTGCTGCTAAACTTCCGTAAGTTAGAGAGAGGAGAGGAGAGAGTATTTTGTGTTCTTTACATGTATTGAATGATGGAATGAATGGAGTGCAAGGCTAGTTATGTTTGTGTGTTTTCAAGACACAAAATGGTCCAATCAAAAATCAAAGGGGCGGCCAAAAGAGAAGACTTCAAAAGAGTTTCCCACTTTCCCTCCTTTAATTTTTGTAACACATAACATATTGTAACTAGTCATATATCACACAATAAAACGTCACCATCTAGACTTATTTTATAATTGTGACATAGTGTTCTTTAATTAAACAATTTAATTAAAGTACACTCATATGTTATTAGTGTTATTTAAACCCCTTTTAAATGACAAGAATAACAATAAACTAATCAACAAATTATCCTTATAATTTATTCCATCTCATATGCAATTTATTTAGAAAACCCATTTTCTAAATTTGGTGTAAATATTTAATTGCATGATCATATCATCAATTAAATATTAATTGATGTTTGCTAAGCTTGTTTTTAGGTATAACCCGACTTGAATCATAACGTACTAACCACATCAATATTTTATGTGTCTTGGGCATATAGAATCCTACATTGCGGTGGTGGTGTTGATGGGGGGTCACGGTCGTACCGAAAGGGGGTCACGGTGGTGGTGATGGGGGCTGCGATGAGTCGGTGATGGTGTTGAGGGTTGTGGAGGTGGTGTTAAAGGTTGTGGATATGGTGATGAGGTTGTGATGGTGGTGATGGGTATGTTGGTATTGAAGAAAAAGATGATGAATGGGTTTCATAATTTTATTTATTTATTTATTTATTTAGGGGTAGTTTAGTCTTTTTAACAATAACTTTAACAGAATAACTAACAGTGTTAGTTATCTTGACTTAAATTGAAATAAAAATAAAACGATAGACACTCAAATGAAGATAATATAGAACGTCAGGGCGTAGATGACAATTTTGAAACTATAGGGATGCAAACGGTTTAAAATGGGCAAATATCAGGGATGCAAATGGTAATTTACTCTATATATTAAGTATACCTCAGTGAGTAGTAGCCTCCTATGTATAACGACCTGACTTTTTAAAAGCCTTTAAATAAAACTAGTGATAATGAAGATAATAAAATTAAAATTTTAAAAGGGTATGCTAATCTTGAAAATTTTAGAATGATAATATAAATAACACAGATTTATGAAAGTTCATTTGTAATTATGATTCAAATAGTGAATTGACATGTATTTGAATTATAGTTTTATTAGACATTTGGATTAGATACAAGCAAAAGCTTATAGCAGATTAAAGTTAATCAAATTAATTTTAGTAGTTAACATGAAGGTTTGGTTTAAATGAAATGAAAGAAAAGAGGGGGTCTCTTAAAATTATGTAAGAAGAAAAAAGGGTTTGTGTGTAAATTTGGTAATGAATTTATTAATTTATTGAGGAAAAGTTTTGTCAAGCTTTTGAGCCAAGTGGTAAGATTTGAAAAGCTTCAAAGACACTCAAGTTCGAAACTCGGTTAATAAATCTTGTAAATGTTTCTGTTGCATTTTCCGGTCATTGCTTTTTTTATGTAACCAAAATCCAACTAATAAACAGTGCTCAATCATTTCGGAGGCTTAAATTAAGTAGAAATTCAAAACCCCTTTTTTGTTACGCATTAGATTTCAACTCATTTTAACAATTCAACTCGTGCCTCTTGTAGTTGCGTACTTGAATTTTAATCAATTAACTTAATAAAGAAGACATCCCTATCAAACTATCACAACAATATAAGAGTTAGTGTATGCCGTCTAGCTCGAAATGGTCAACCAAAACAGACATAGTAATCAAAAGTTAGTAAGAAAACTCAATGCATGTCCTGGTTAGAGCATTCACAACCCATGTCTTATATTTATGTGAGTGTGTTTGGTATATTATATGGAATGATTTTGAGTGGTTGTGAGTGAAGGAGAGAGAAAATATTATTGTGGATTGGTATATTTGAAGAATCACTGTACAATCCTTATAAATTTTTTAATATTTTTGAAAGTGGTTGTGAGTGAAGGAGAGAGAAAAGGTAATGAAAAAGGTATAAAAATATATTATTTAATTGAAAGGAGAGAGAAGAAGTAGTGATTTTTAGTGTAATTATATGGATAAAGATAAGAAATGGGATGTGAATGCTCTTATACTTTGAATGTTAAAAAAAAGTATATTTCTGACCATTTCAAAATTGGAAAACAAAAAATGCTACATATTCTTATTTGTATAAACATAATTTGAACTAGTAACTTAACTGATGTTACATATATATGCTGTTGTTGGCCTAATATTGTGAATATTAACTAGGTCTAAAAATATGAATCCAATCTAGACATATTGCAATAATCATTTCACTTTACTTGTGGTAGAAAGGCTTAATGATCATGAGGAAGGGCTAAAGCGTTTAAGTATGCCAGGGGCGGAACTACCCTTTGGAGAATGGGTCAAGTGACCCCATTGGTTTTGGGACTAGTAGTGGACCTTATGATACCAAATTTTCGTGTTAACCCATAGTTTCTCTGTCAATGAACGATAAGTATTATTAAGTTTTGGAAAAACTAAATAGTATTCACTTGGTTCGCTGGATGCGGCTTCAACGCGCATCAATAGGCTTTAACAGGTCGCAGGTTCGATTCCTTGGCCTGGTTTTTTTTAAGTCTTTTTATAACGTGTAACTACGATTTTATCCTTTATGAATTTTACCATAAATTAATAAAACCCCTCCCCCAACCCACACATCTCTGCAGTCTAGTTTTTATCCTCCATTGATTTCATCCCAAACACAAAATACCAGTGGTTCAAAAACATCCCCTCACTACTACTTAGTTTCATTTTTTTTATTTTAAAGGTTGGTTTTTAATTTTAAAGGTTAGTGAGAATCTATGAATGACTCTTGTTTTTGTTATTTGAAATGAACTTTTTAAAAATGTGTCGATCGAAGATGTAAGGAAACGATGAGCGTTATTGTGTCTATACTGTTAGGTTACTCTAGACATTATCAATATGTTGTTGAACATATTTTATAAATATCAGGTGAGTCTCTCTATGTTGTGTCTTTTATGTTGTTGTGTTTGTTATATGAATTTTGTTATTGATTGACATCATCATTGTGTCTTAGATATCATCATTGTGTCTTTTTGTTCGTCATTGTGTCTTTGTATTGTCATTGTGTCTGAATAAAACAATTATTGTTAATCAATTGGTTACGAACAAAGACGAGTTGTGTTTTTATCTTGATTATTTAAATAGTTACAAGTCTAAGGCTGATAAAGTTCAAATGGTCGCCCCACCTCCAAGAATAGGATTCATTGTGTCATAAGATTTATTGTGTCATATACTCATTGTATCATTATATTCATTATGTCATTATATTCATTGTGTCATAAGACTCATTGTGTCATGTTTGAAGAGTTTTGTTTACGTTTGATTTTGACGATAAAAACAAGTTACCAAAATACTATTGTGTAATGTAAAGTGTGATAACCCGAATTTTTAGGTTAACCTTGTTTCCATTATCAAACTTCTCTCCATAATTGTTAGTTAGTCAATCTAAATTGTTATTATTGATGATGATTTCTATTATTATTATTATTAATATTATTACTATTATTAACAATTAACTTACATTGTTAACAATTAACTTACAACTAATTAAACTAAGTTAAAAAAATGTTAAACCTTGCAAACTAGAAGGGCTTGTGGTGACAAGTTGCAATGCAAGAATCTCATTTATATAACCATCTCACCCCGTCGATCTCATTTTCATTCTTGAAACCCTAATCACCGAGAGTTCCCTGCTGGCGACCACATCACGCGCACAAGTTTCCCCGGCAGCCTCCTATTCGTGACCACCTTACTCCCGGCAGCCCCTTCTTTTTGCGAGTCTATAACCTCCGGCAGCCTCCCGTTTCATGCGACGGTTTCTCTACGGTCTTCTAAGAGGTCGATCTACACCGCAAGCAAACAACCCAGCCAGTGACAGTGAACGATGGTCGAACCAAACCTACAACTCATTCGGTATAGCTTCTCTCGTTATTACTCGTTTGGAACATTTCGGTTTCGGTTTCGGTTTCGGTTTGGTTTCCATGGTTTCGTTGCAGGCTGCGTTGATCGGCTATATACGCGTCTGCGGGTGCGGTGTGTGTTTTCTTATATATATATGTTGCTGTAGTGTGTATATATATGTATGTGTGCGTATGCTGCTACTGACGTGCATGTGTTTCGGTTATGAATGTGTGAGTGTGTTCTTGTGTGTGTTTTCCTTTCTGCCAAGTGTATGTGCGTTTAGTGTGTGTGTCACATGGGTTGTGATTATGGTATGATTATGTTGTGTGTTGTTTCATAGAGAGCATTCAAGGCTATATATGTGTGTGTGTGTTTTCTTTACAGTTATGTTCTGCGATGTATGTGTGGTTGGCTATTTTGAAATATAGATCCTGCAATGCATAGGTATGTCTATAGGATGTAATGTATGGCTCATTTTAACCTTGGGTATGGGTGCTGCATGTATGTGTTAATGATTGTGTGAATGTGGTTGTTATTCAATGTGATGTGTGGGGATGAAGATCATAGTAGGCGCATGAGGGTGCTTGTAGGCACATGGGTGTTCTATGTGTTAAGCAAATATATATATGTTAGGTAGAGTTGGGCGCATGACATATGTGTGTGGGTATGTTGGGCGCACGAGGGAAGTAGGCATATGGGGGTTTTTGGCGGAAAGGGATATGACGCATGCATGCATAGGTGAGTATGTGTGTGTTAATTTTGTATATGTCATGGGTGTTATGGTAATATATATATATATATATGATGGTATAATTATTATATAAACAAGTTGCTTGATTGTGTTACACGCGAATGAGTAAACCTGAACAACCGATGACCGACACCGTAATCGAGACGCGAACGCGAAACCGAACAGTTGCTATATTTTTAAATTAATAATTTATATTAATTTTATGCACACGGAATGAAACACAGGTTAACCGAAACCTTAACCGTTGCTCGAACATTATTTCTCTGCTGTGCATTTAAGGTGAGTCTTCACGGCCCCTATTTTACTTCTTTCCTTTTTGGGGGAGAAAACATGCAAACATATTTTATAAATGGTTTTTAGTATTATTGATATCGCCTGTTACGTTAGTGCAAAACACACTTGAAAGTCCTTACATTCTCGAACCGTTAGTAATGTGTAGCGAGGTAATTCTGAGTAGTACTACTGGGTTTGACAAACCCCACCCGGGCTAGTCGCGCTAGCTTGATTGGAGGTCAAACGGGTGCATTATTGACCTAACATTTGTCACTGTTTGGTGAGACGTGACGGGAAGGCAACAAACATACAAACAGTCAGCTTCGGTTCGAAACGCTAACTAACTTGTTTATAGGCTAGCTACCTATCGATATGCTTAATTACTATACCATTCGAACAGTTACAAACATTTTATCTGTGATAAAACCTGTGAACTCACCACTTTATGTTGACACACTTTAGCATGTTTTTTCAGGTAACAGGAACGCTTAAGCTCATGATGCACGATTAAGGAACGCACTCAGGACATGCATCATCAAACTCATTTACTTGCATTGGACATTTTGTTTTGAATTAGCAATTATAACTTTCAGTATTGGTTTACATTTCGTTTATTCGCTTGCGCGCTGTTATTTATTTCAATTACGTTACTCTGATATAAGTCAAACGTTTATTTTTAAACTCATATAGTGTCGTTTGATATGACCATGTCTGAGATCTTGGTTTGTCACACGCCTAACGGTAAAACCCGTTTGTGGAAAATGAGGGTGTGACAGATTGGTATCAGAGCCACTAGTTATAGAGAACTAGGATTGCATTTGCATCTAGACTATAGCCTTAGACACAACACTAGTATTGCACAGACACTCTTACATGATCATAACTATTGAACGAACATTCTCCCGGCATGCTAACATTACATTACTGAACGATCATAACGTTATCCGCACTATCCATGTCACCTGTATCATCCTCGACTTACAGAGGGCGGAGAGTCCCGCTCGCTTACTTCCAATATCTACACTTGTTTCTTCACTCCTGGAGTTGAAGCAACGACGACTTGAACCTAACATTACCACTTTGGAACACGGAAAACCTTTCTAACACGCATGACTAACCTAACGACGACAAACAAAGAGAACAACGCACCTTACTCTTCCAACTCTTTCACACTTGTTTCTACTTCTAACATACCCCATCTTTCTTACTAGCCTGAACAGTAAATATGGGACAACTGAAGAGATTTGAAGTCTATCAGAGGATCAGACTTAGACATGTAGAAGCTTAGAGCTTCAACAGGAAAAGGCCAAATCGTCTTGATTCCCCGTTGTTATATTAACCGAATCCTTTGTACAACCTTAGTTATTTAACCCTTGGTATAATAAATATATCTTTGATACCTCTATCATTGGTAACACTCGGTACTTGACAAAGTATGTTATCTCGAATGGGAGGAACCATGGGTAACCATGCAAAGCAAATTAGAATCACGGGTGCACACGTAATTGTAATTTGTCGTGCATGAGAATTCTGGCAACTCTATCGGGTGATAACGGTCATAATTAGTACAAATTTTCATTTCTACACTTGGAGACATGAGGTCTCGGTTCTCATAAAACCTTATTATTGATATGCAAACAAATCCTTCATTCCTACTAGTATGAAAGTTCTCATCTACCCTGAGCCTTAATGAGATTCGTGTTATGACATTAGCCCTAGTCTCTATGAGACGTGCTCTTTTTAGCATTTCAGTGTTCGTGTAACACTATCCATCTACATTGTGCCAGATCTTCAAAAGTTGCAATAAAGTGATAATATTCTTGGCGCGTGTAGTCCTTGTTCATTGGATTGATCTTAAGACTTAGAGTCTCGGTAATTTCAGCGTTCCAGCATTCATTCATTTGATATCTATCATGTTTAAGCGTACATTTGTTTGTCTCCCTAGTGGTGAGAATCCAATCGAATTTTCTGGCTTACTACGCTTAGCGTAGGACCAAAAGCAAGACATTATGACGACCCCATCCAATATATCTCAGCCTCTCCATTATAAGCAACAGATGCAACTATCCCTCCCAATGACTTGTGCAATAAGAACATTTGAGAGCACTGTAGAGAAATTTGGCCATACCTTCAAGAACCATCGTGTGAACATCCCGGCCAAGTCTCCTCCGCCACAAGAATCACAAAAAGGATGTTATGAGTGAAGAAAAACCTATGCATTAAAGGGAAACCGCCCAAGGTTCAAGAAGATAAGAAACCAGCAGAAATGGTAGTTCTGCTCCAGCATTATCTCATTCGAGTACCAATAGAAGTTTCATGCCTGGTAACTTGAGTGGACTGCTAGAGGTAGTTCTTACCGATTTAATTTCCAAAACCTACCATAAAATTTACCGATGGTAGAACTATAACCGCCACCCATGTGCTTGGCAGTGTAATCTAGGTCTGTCTAGACAACCGTTTGATATAAGTATGATTTCTATTACTCATGGTAGCTACGATGTTGTGGTCAATGAGAATGGAATACATATTGACCCAGCAAAGATAGAAGCCATCATAACTGGGCTACACCTAAGACTCCGACTGGGGTATGACAGTTTCTTGGGTTGGCTGGCCATTATTGACTATTCATTAAAGGGTATTCAAAGATTGCTCAACCTCTCACCGTGTTAACTCATAAAGGCACTACACACAATTGGGGTGACAAACAAGAATCCGCATTGCGGGTTCTAAAACAGAAACTCTGTACGGCACCGATTCTACCCTACCTGAAGGAATAGACGATTTTGTAGCTTATTGTGATGCATCCATTCAAGTTCTCGGTTGTGTGCTAATGCAACGCGAGAAAGTAATCGCTTATGCTTACCGCCTACTAAAAGTTCACAAAAAAAAAACTACACGGCACACGACTTAGAGTCGGGAGCCGTTGCGTTTGCACTCATGATGTGGAGACATTACTTGTACGGTACCAAGTGGACCATTTATACCGATCACAAGAGTCTTCAGCATATTTTCGAACAGAAGGAGTTGAATATGAGACAACGTCGCTGGGTCAAGTTGTTGAACGATTACGATTGTGCGATCAAGTATCATCCAGGTAAGGCTAATGTAGTAGCAGATGCCTTAAGTCGAAAGGAGACACCTAAGCCAAAGTGAGTTCGAGCATTACAACTCACCATGCACACCGGATTACCCAATCAGATACATAATGCTCAACTTGATGCTTTGAAGGACGAGAACCTGAAAGCCGAATCCCTGCGAGGCATGGAGAAACAACTGGAAGCCAAACCTGATGGAATCCATTACTTCATGGACCAAATATGGGTTCCTTTGTATGGGGATTTACGAGAGCTGGTAATGGATGAAGCTTACAAGTCATGATATTCTATTCATTCGGGTTCAGATAACATGTATCACGATATGAAGGTTCTTTACTGGTGGCCAAACATGAAAGCTGATATTGCCACCTACGTAAGCAGATGCTTAACCTGTTCTAAGATTAAGGTGGAGTATCAAAGACCATCTGGTTTACTTTAACAACTAGAAATTCCAGTATGGAAGTGAGAGCAGATATCTATGGAATTTATCACGAAACTACCTCGAACTCCCAGCGGATACGATACCATTTGGGTGATTGTAGATCGTTTGATGAAATCCGCACATTTCCTGGCAATCCGAGAGACTGACCGAATGGAGAAGTTGACTCGTATCTACCTAAGGGAAATAGTCTCTCGGCACGGTGTGCCAATTTCCATTATCTCTTATCGTGACGCTTGATTCACTTCACACTTCTGGCAATCTTTACAACGATCATTGGGAACGCGGTTAGATATGAGCACTGCATATCATCCTCAGACTGACGGCCAGAGTGAGCGTACGATCCAGACTTTGGAAGACATGTTACGCGCTTGCGTGGTTGATTTTGGCAGCAGTTGGGAAACTCATTTACCGTTAGTTGAGTTTTCTTACAATAATAGTTGTCACACATCGATCAAAGCTGCTCCGTTTGAGGCACTGTATGGACGTAAGTGCCGATCACCTATTTGTTGAGCGGAAGTTGGAGAAAGTCAACTTACCGGTCCTGAACTCGTGCTCAAGACGACTGAGAAGATCGTGCAGATCCGTAACCGTATGGCAGCAGCACGTGACCGACAGAAAAGTTACGCTGATGAGCGTCGCCGACCATTGGAATTTCAAATAGGTGACAAAGTGCTTTTGAAAGTGTCACCTTGGAAGGGCGTGATTCGTTTCGGGAAACGTGAAAACTAAACCCTAGATATGTAGGACCGTTTGAGATTGTCAAACGGGTCGGCCCCGTAGCCTATCAACTGAACCTACCCGAAGAACTCAGTGGAGTACACAATGTGTTCCATGTTTCGAACCTGAGGAAATGCCTTACAGATGAGACTCTCGTCGTTCCGTTAGACGAGATACATGTTGGCGAACAACTACGTTTCATCGAGGAACCAGTGGAAGTGATAGACCGAGAGGACAAGACACTCAAACACAGTCGTATCCCTATTGTCAAAGTCCGATGGAACTCAAAGAGTGGACCAGAGTTTACCTGGGAATGCGAAGATCAGATGAAGAAGAAGTACCTACAACTGTTCAATGATCAGACACCCACGTCTTAAGGTATTCATTCTTGAGATACCTTTTCCTTTAAATTTCGAGACGAAATTCCCTTAAACGAGGGAATGATGTCACAACTCTGTCAAACCATGCTTATCCGACACGTCACAAACCACCAACCCTAACTGAATCTCACACATTGGATTTAATCTACTGGAATCTCATACATTTAATCGAGTGTAATACCTTAATTTTCGGGACGAAAATTCTTTCAACAAGGGGATGATGTGACAACCCGAATTTTTAGGTTAACCTTGTTTCCATTATCAAACTTCTCTCCATTAATTGTTAGTTAGTCAATCTAAATTATTATTATTTATGATGATTTCTATTATTATTATTATTATTAATATTATTACTATTATTAACAATTAACTTACATTGTTAACAATTAACTTACAACTAATTAAACTAAGTTAAAAAAATGTTAAACCTTGCAAACTAGAAGGGCTTGTGGTGACAAGTTGCAATGCAAGAATCTCATTTATATAACCATCTCACCCCGTCGATCTCATTTTCATTCTCGAAACCCTAATCACCGAGAGTTCCCTGCTGGCGACCACATCACGCGCACAAGTTTCCCCGGCAGCCTCCTGTTCGTGACCACCTTACTCCCGGCAGCCCTTCTTTTTGCGAGTCTATAACCTCCGGCAGCCTCCCGTTTCACGCGACGGTTTCTCAACGGTCTTCTAAGAGGTCGATCTACACCGCAAGCAAACAACCCATCCAGCGACAGTGAACGACGGTCGAACCAAACCTACAACTCATTCGGTATAGCTTCTCTCGTTATTACTCGTTTGGAACATTTCGGTCTCGGTTTCGGTTTCGGTTTTGGTTTCCATGGGTTCGTTGCAGGCTGCGTTGATCGGCTATATACGCGTCTGCGGGTGCGGTGTGTGTTTTCTTATATATATATGTGCTGTAGTGTGTATATATATGTATGTGTGCGTATGCTGCTACTGACGTGCATGTGTTTCGGTTATGAATGTGTGAGTGTGTTCTTGTGTGTGTTTTCCTTTCTGCCAAGTGTGTGTGCGTTTAGTGTGTGTATCACATGGGTTGTGATTATGGTATGATTATGTTGTGTGTTGTTTCATAGAGAGCATTCATGGCTATATATGTGTGTGTGTGTTTTCTTTACAGTTATGTTCTGCGATGTATGTGTGGTTAGCTATTTTTGAAATATAGATCCTGCAATGCATAGGTATGTCTATAGGATGTAATGTATGGCTCATTTTAACCTTGGGTATGGGTGCTGCATGTATGTGTTAATGATTGTGTGAATGTGGTTGTTATTCAATGTGATGTGTGGGGATGAAGATCATAGTAGGCGCATGAGGGTGCTTGTAGGCACATGGGTGTTTTATGTGTTAAGCAAATATATATATATATGTTAGGTAGAGTTGGGCGCATGACATATGTGTGTGGGTATGTTGGGCGCACGAGGGAAGTAGGCATATGGGGGTTTTTGGCAGAAAGGGATATGACGCATGCATGCATAGGTGAGTATGTGTGTGTTAATTTTGTATATGTCATGGGTGTTATGGTAATATATATATATATATATATATATATATATATGTGATGGTATAAATTATTATATAAACAAGTTGCTTGATTGTGTTACACGCGAATGAGTAAACCTGAACAACCGATGACCGACACCGTAACCGAGACGCGAACGCGAAACCGAACAGTTGCTATATTTTTAAATTAATAATTTATATTAATTTTATGCACACGGAATGAAACACAGGTTAACCGAAACCTTAACTGTTGCTCGAGCATTATTTCTCTGCTGTGCATTCAAGATGAGTCTTCATGGCCCCTATTTTACTTTCTTTCCTTTTTGGGGGAGAAAACATACAAACATATTTTATAAATGGTTTTTAGTATTATTGATATCGCCTGTTACGTTAGTGCAAACACACTTGAAAGTCCTTACATTCTCGAACCGTTAGTAATGTGTAGCGAGGTAATTCTGAGTAGTACTACTGGGTTTGACAAACCCCGCCCGGGCTAGTCGCGCTAGCTTGATTGGAGGTCAAACAGGTGCATTATTGACCTAACATTTGTCACTGTCTGGTGAGACGTGACGGGAAGTCAACAAACATACAAACAGTAGCTTCGGTTCGAAACGCTAAGTAACTTGTTTATAGGCTAGCTACCTATCGATATGCTTTAATTACTATACCATTCGAATAGTTACAAACATTTTATCTGTGATAAAACCTGTGAACTCACCAACTTTATGTTGACACACTTTAGCATGTTTCCTCAGGTAACAGGAACGCTTAAGCTCATGATGCACGATTAAGGAACGCACTCAGGACATGCATCATCAAACTCATTTACTTGCATTGGACATTTTGTTTTGAATTAGCAATTATAACTTTCTGTATTGGTTTACATTTCGTTTATTTGCTTCCGCACTATTATTTATTTCAATTACGTTACTCTGATTTAAGTCAAACGTTTATTTTTAAACTCATATAGTGTCGTTTGATATGACCGTGTCTGAGATCCTGGTTTGTCACACGCCTAACGGTAAAACCCCGTTTGTGGAAAATGAGGGTGTGACATAAAGCAACATATAGCAACAAATTTAACATGTCAACACATAGCAAGATATAATAAAATGCCAACATACCAAATTACTATTGTTTTAAATTACCATTATGTCAAACTAACATTGTGTCAAACTACGATTGTGTTAAATTACCATTGTTTCAAACAACCATTGTGTCAAATAACTATTGTGTCAAACAACAATTGTGTCAAACAACCATTGTGTCAAACAACCATTGTGTCAAACAACCATTGTGTCAAACAACCATTGTGTCAAATTATGTTTTTGCTCATCCGCCTGTTAGCAGTTTTCCACTTATTTACATTTTTGCCACCGCGTTTTTTGAACCATTGATCTATTTTAATGAGTTGATCTAATAATCAGAATTACTTCTCACCCTTTTTAGAAAATATATCCGTTGTAGCATATCCTCTCCCATAAAAAAATCAATTGTGACTTAGATACAGTCAAAAAAATCAATTCATGTCTAAAATTCACTAAAAGGAAGACGTTGTTTTTTAAAATTGACTCTGAACGAGGTTTTGACTTGATCAACTGAAACTTTATCGACCCTATTTTTTATCAAATGGGGTTCCCGTACGACAATCCTAGCGAATGACTCGCCTACAATGGAATATAAATCCTCTAGAGAGGTGACTCAAGAAGACCCACTCTCCCTCTCGGTAGACTCTTTTGTGTTTGAAATTTTTGCCATTTTTAGTTTTTAACGTAGTTGTGGCAGGGATGGATGGATGGATGGACGTGTTGGTGGCCACAAGAAGCTTGTTTAAAACATATGTATTCTTCGATAAAACAAAATTACTATAGACACATGATCATTTTCTAACTTGTCTACATCGTTTTAACATAAGATTGTCCACATAATTTTATTTTTAAAAGAGTTCCCTAAATAAAGCATTTCATTAACATGTACTTTAATCAATTAAATTGTTTAAATAAAGTATTTCATTAACATGTACTTTAATGAGACTTAATGTTATTAGAATACAGTATAATTTCTGAATAATTGTTGTTAAAACTAAAATACTTAAAAAACGTATATAAAAAGGTTTATGGATACTTATAAATAATAATTATCTTTTTTATCTATATTATTTTTTACAATTTAAATATGTTTGTTATACATAATAATTTCATTGGTATGTTATCTATAATATATATTAGATTATAAGTATATGTAATTTATTATATAACTTTTTTAATATCGACTAGTTTACGATATGAATATCTAACGCAGTTAAAAAGAATAAAAAAATTACATCACATTATCAATTAAGAGCACTCACATCTCATTCCTTATTTTCATCTTTATAAGAGCATTCACAGTCCATTCCTTATCTTTATCCATATAATTATACTAAAAATCACTACTTCTTCTCTCTCCTTTCAATTAAATAATATATTTTTATACCTTTTTCATTACCTTTTCTCTCTCCTTCACTCACAACCACTTTCAAAAATATTAAAAATTTTATAAGGATTGTACAGTGATTCTTCAAATATAACAATCCACAATAACATTTTCTCTCTCCTTCACTCACAACCACTCAAAATCATTCCATATAATATACCAAACACACTCACATGATTATAGGGCACGGGTTGTGAATGCTCTAATTACACTAAAAATCATCATCTCTTCTCTCTCCTCTCAATTAAATAATATATTTTTATACATTTTTCATACATTTTCATCTCCTCCGCTCACAACCACTTTTAAAAATATTAAAAATTTTATAAGGGTTGAACAGTGAATGCTTAAATTTACAGATGAACAATAATATTTTTTCTCTCCTCCACTCACAACCACTTAATCATTTTATATAATTTAATAACTCACACTCACGTAATTTTAAAGAATATGTTGTAAATGCTCTAAGTCCACCGTAGTTTACAACAGGTCCATAAAGCTGGGCTTCAATTTTTTTTTGGGCTAAATAAACTCGGGGCCATCTTCATGTCAGTGGTGTTTAAGATTTAAATATCAAATGGACATTTATGTTCCCTCTAAAATATTTAACTCATAATTATGTTTAAGTTTTCAAAATGGTCTAGTTTGTTAATCAACTGATATTTGCTAAAGACAATCTTTGTCATGGAAAGTCATAATTAAAACAACTACATTATGATTTGTTATCTTAAGAAACATGTTGATCCAACCGTATTACCTGGGTAATTTTTGGTAACTAGTTACATGCTTATGAAATTTGTTACCCAAAAATAAAAAGTGAATTACATACTCTGCATAAAGTTTGGGTTATAGACTTATAGTAGGTTTACTTAGAGGTGGGCATAAAAATGAGTACAAACGCTTTTGACCATTTAGCTTGATTCCACTACTAGTTTTCTTGATTTCTCAACAGCAAACGTAAAATTCTACTTATTTCACACCATTATTTATGTGACTTCTTAAACTAATCATATAAATTACATTTTTTTTGAACGGCCAACGAATAATTTTTAAGCCCGGTCACCGGGTAAACCCATTGGCGAAAGTCCATCCACGCCCGTGATTATAATCAATGTGTGGGCCGAAATATTAAGCTCCTGATTTGGGCTTATGTGGACCAAAGTAGTCACAAATTACGTGTAGTACACCAAGTATAGTAGCAGAGATCAAGTCATGAGGGATTGAGGGCCCAAAAATTGACCTGTGAATTCATTATGGTGCTTTTACTTCTTTGGCAATTGAGTTGATTATGATGTGAGAATATATGATCTTTTATACGTTTTAAAAAAAAGAATACCTTGTGCCGCAAGGCAATGTTAATAGACACGGTTACCATCAAAGCATGGTCGGACCCACGAGGCCACGACTCACTATGTTCACGTGCAATGAATGTAAACCAATTGTTGACAGAAATGATTTGGCCACTCCACTAGCGGCTCGGTTCGTCCTAGAAGCTACTGCTTCTGCCTCTCTAGGCCTCGTATAACCATCGAGGCTGTTGAATTGACTAGTTTTTGGAAATTGGGAAGCGTTGAAAATAAAAAAGTTTTTGGAGTTTATCATTTCTCTTTCATTGATAATAAAGACAAAGAAAGTAATAATTAATGAAAGAATGTAATAATTAATGAAAGAATGTATTGAAGCCGATCTTAAACTTCATAAAGATGAACCCTTGGCCGCGTGTAAAAAACATTGAAGCTGATCGAAGACCAATGAGAGTAGTGGATTAATGGCTAATCTTCTACCTGATCAATCTACCATATTGATGTATTTGAGAGACCAAGTTTTCCGATCTTCCCCATCATTCCCTATGGGTTCCTCTTCCTCCAATTCTTTCCATTCTACCAATGAAGAATCTATATTCATTCGTAAATCTAGACATGATCATAGCCCCGAGCTCTTCCCACTGCTTAGGTGCTTATGGTTTTATGTTCTATTTCACTCCCCGGTGGGGTTCTTTTCACCATTCCCTGACAATGCTACTACCCTATCGGTCACCTAGGAGTATTTAACCTTGCAAGATGGTTCTTGTTGATTCACACAGGATTTCATAGGTTGTTTTTTGCTTAATACAATGGCATAGTTTGAACAAATGTAGTGGACGAAAGTAACGACACCCAAATCAAGAAGCCGGACTCAACACGTATAAAAATTTCAGACGAAACAAGCATAAATTTTCACTTCAAAACAAAAATAAACCCGGGGGGGGGGGGGGGGGGGGGGGCTCAGGCCCACAAAAGCTTCGGCCCTGGCTTAATAAACAACTTTCAAGATCGAAAGTTAGCTCCAATACCACAAAGCACATACAAAGAAGTAGATAGATGTGTATCTGTATTATGTAATTGTCATTTGTTAATTACAATATGGAAAGCACCAAAAAATGTTATATGAAGGTTACAAAGCAAAGCAAGAGTCATAATAATAACTCTAACAAATACAAGAAAACCAAAGATCAAACATAGCCTTTCTTATAGGGTGGAGTTTTTTTAGTATCCTTCACAAGTACGATGAATATAGAAGTGAGTTTGAAGTCGAGTGTGAGGGTACTGGTTAAGTTACTAAAAGAGGGATTTGGGCATGTTAAGAAGACGGAAGAATATTTGAAGCTTAGAAAAACATCGTAGTGATAACTCTAGTTAATGGATGGATGATGTTGAATGTACGCGACTGAAGGTTAATTTGCTCGACATTGGCGTCTACAAAATAGCTGCAAGCTAAAGTAAATAGGGATGAGATGTGTGCATTGTAACCTTAACAAAAACTAGCTACAGGGTGACAGCAATCTCTGTAATGAGCATGAGGTTATTAGTAATTAGTCAGGTTGTATGTATGAGTATGAGGGTTTATGTAGTGTCATGATGGTGTTGTACGGACTCTACTCTCAACAAAGTTATAGTTTATTTATTTATTTATTTACAGTGTTTTTTTAAACATTATTTGGGCCGGCCCTCTTTTGAGGGTTAGCTTCTTTTGGCAAAAATAATTCTAAGTGAGATAATATTCTTGATTTAATCGTAAACGTTACTTTATATGGGTTTTCTAGCCGGTTTTTGTCCTGGCTAGTTATTTTCTATTCGGGTTTGATTTGTTTTATATAAATATCAGTTTAGATTTTCAAAGTGTAGACATTTTTATTAACCCAAAAGGGCCAAGTTGAAAGGAAAAACATTACGTATCTCAAGTATTTAGAACTACTTGTGTATGATTAGTTTGAAGACATGTAATAACTTCGTGAGTTTAATACATCAAAGTCATAAATTTTAGCTCCATACGATTTGATGATGATAAAAGTAGACTAAATTTTGAACATCTCGACTATATTAATAATTTAAAAGTAGGTAAAAGATATCAACCTAAATGGTGTATCTACTCCAATGTTTTCAGAACCGGATCGGACGTCGAACCGGACGCCTTACTGGTTTGGTGGTCGGACCGGTCGGACCGGATGGACCGGATTTAACTATATTTTAATTATATTTATATATGTAATTAAATATAAGTAATTTATATATAATTTATACATATATTTTATAGTTATATATAAAACTTAACTATATTTGTATATCCTACGTACTAATTTATGGTTTAACACCCCGTTTTTACCCACTAAAATCAAAAAAAAAATCAGAAAACCGGTCAAAACCGGTCCGGTTCGCCGGTCCAACCGCCGGTTCGGTTCGGACCGGCCGGTTCAAAGCCACAAAAACGAATCACCCCTGACCGGACCGGACCAGCCCCCGATTCGCGGTCGAACCGGTCGGACCGGCCGGTCCGATCCGGTCTTAAAAACACTGATCTACTCTTGTAATATTTATGGTGGAAACAAGAAAAAAAAATTCACTTACGTCGGTAGATCATTTATTGAAGTTCGCATTAGTTTTACAGGGTATAATGACAAATGTTGAGAGATTTTTTTCTTCTAAATTGAAGCATGTGAAGTCCGCTTGCAAAAGTGAATTAAGGATAAGTCAGTTGTATTTGTTATCAAAAAATAGTTGCTTAAGAATATTTGTCCTGAAGATGTCATGTATTGTTTATAAAAAATAGTATGAGTAGCTAATTAATAGTGCTAGTAATTTCTTATGCAAACATGTTAACATGACAAGAAACGACATGACACCGAGTTTACAAATTTCATGTTTGACCTTAACATGGTTCGTGTCATTAACAGGTCAATACGTTTAAGACACGATAAATATCGTGTCTTAACAAGTTTAACACTTGTTAACCTATGTTAACCCACCTATTTATATTTTTTACTTATTTAAAATGATTATATATGTGATGTATCTCATCGTTGTTCACGTTTATTTTAAAAACCTTATCATTTGTCCAACCGCTTCAATTGAATACGATTACCACAATATCACTGACAGAGTCTCCGCCCTCCCCATGTGCATTGCAGGAGCATCATAGGGGCCATCCCCCCAACTATTATTTTCGTCAGTATTGTTAAATTTTAGTCCAATAGTGTAAATTTTTAACCCGTTAGTGTAAATTTTTATATAAATATCGAGTTTGCACCCTTAAAGAAAATTAAATTCGTCCACACACCCTACGAAAGAGTTCAAGCTCCACCACTTTGCATGAGGCATGTCTACACTCCATCTGTTACCTCTCTAAACTATGTTATTGGTTAAAATATTTTTTTATGAATTTTTGTTTTAAATATGTCAAGGATTATAATGTTAAAGATAATGTATTATTCAAGATTATGATGGACTTTTCCCAACTTTTGTTTCACTAAGTGATTTATATCGTGTCTTTAACAAGTTTTATTGTGTAACATGTTTCTAAACATGTTCGTGTGTGAAAAAAAAAAGACACGATTAGTTATCATGTCGTGACATGTTAACAATTTATCGTATTCGTGTCTTATTATGTCATGTCTGACATGTTATGTCAGTCCTAATAATTAATCAAATAACTTTATACACGAAATTTGACAAGGATAAATAATATTTAAATAAATGATATTGTGAAAACCCTTTGCTTTATGGTTTATTAGTCGGCAAATTAACGACGAACTTCTTAAAACGATCATCATGCATTCATTCCATACATATGCATAACGACAATTAAATAATCCAAGTGATCATAATTCATAACATCTTAAAACAAGAATCAAATTAGGATACGTGATGATCAAGGTCCAAGGGCAAGTTCAAAGTAGTCAACGATTTGTACGTCATATAATTCAAACAAAATGTAGCATATGTGAACATCGAACTAGGCACGAGAAACCGCAAATGAATAATCTAAAAAGATAAGTGTCACATATGTGTTAGTTTCATATCATTTGATTACCCATACGTTGCGGTGACGACATTATGTTATAAAAAAGTTTCACGTCAAAATGTTGATAAAAATAAGTATCACGATTCCTCATGTGTTACGACCTACTTTACGCATTGCAATGTAGACATGACTTAGTTCTCACGTCTTGTCGTGTAAATATGACTCGGTATAGATTAAAGTAACGTGTATTGTCGTGAATTTATGTTAATAAAATCCAAACCTTCATTTAAAAACGGAACAATCTAGTAAATTTGACATTGAAACGTTGACGAAACGAATTTTAATGTTAATAAAATTTATATTAAAAATCAAAATTGTTAAAAAACTAAATTGAAATGACAAATTGTTAAAATTAGTAACAAAGAATGCAACAGAAAAACAAATAAAACCAACAGGATTTGAGGTCGGATTGACGGGTTGTAGACGTAGAGTGTTAGAAATATGTGTCACTGTTATAGGATTGTATCATTTCTAAATAAATGATTATTTTGATATATCTATCTGGTACCTTTTATGTTTATAGTTTTATATTAAATATTATTTTTATTATAACACTATCCTAAATTTAATCCTCTATCACTTATGACATTGAATGAAAAATTTTGTATTTAATGCAATAAAGTAAGCAACAATCAAACGAAAAGAGGAGCCCCCGTTCACAAGTGGTGGGCTACCCGACAACATTTCTCTGAAGTCTTCCTTTCTTTCAAGATGACCCCAAAGAATCTTCCTAGTCTCCTTCCTCGTAGCCGCCCAATAAATAATTAAATATTATCAATTTTTCGAATATAATATTACAACAAAACAGTTAAGAGACAACTATTAAATAAAGTATTTTGTTTTGTTTGGATTTCTTTGGTTTTCGACTTCTCTCTCTGTCTTGGAGAGAGTTGTTGGTTTTGATGGTATTTTAATGAAGTGCATTTTTCAAAAAAAAAAACTATTAAATATATGAAGTTAATAGACTTATTCAACACTATCTTCAAGATTTAAAAGATATCAGAGCAATAGAGAAGCAGTGTCATAGTCCTCATATATAATAAAAAGGAGATGTCCAATGTTACATAAACTACAGGGGAATAAAGCTATTGAATCAAACGATAAAACTATGACAAAGAGTTATTGACACGAGAATTAGACGCGAAACTTAGATAGCGATAGACCAAATTGAATTTATGTCAGGGCGCTCTACAACGGAAGCCATACACGTCATAAGAAGGATAATGGAGAAATATAGAGAAAAGAAAAGGGACCTCCATATGGTATTTATTGACCTAGAAAAAACCTATAACAGTATTCCGCGTCAACTCATTTGTGATAGTCTACGACTTAAAAGGGTACCAGATAGATATATCAAAATAATCAAGGATATATATGACGGGGCAAAAACGTATGTGCGAGCATCAGTTGGAGACACAGACTTTTTCCCGGTGAAAGTGGGACTCCACCAAGGATCAACATTAAGCCCATTTCTGTTCACAGTAATGTTGGATGAGATGATCAAGACTATACAAGAGCCAGTCCCGTGACACATGTTGTTTGCGCATGATATTGTCTTAATATCATAATCTAAAAAGGTGCTTAACGAGAGGCTAGAACAATGGAGAGCAGCACTACAGCGCAGAGGCTTAAGGATAAGTCGTTCTAAAACGGAATACATGTATTGTAACTTTAGTGGTGAGGCTGAATAGGACAACCAAATCAGTACCCAGGGTATGACGGTCCCACATACGTTTAGGTTCAAATACCTGGGCTCGTACGTATAGAAAGACGCAGAGATACACAGCGATGTAACCTACCGTGTTCAATCAGGATGGTGCAAGTGGAGAGCAGCATCAGAGATTTTATGTGATAAGAGGTTTCCAGTAAAACTAAAGGGAAAAATATACAGAGTGGCAGTACGTCCAGCTATGTTATACGTAACAGACTACTGGGCGATAAAGAAATCGCACGAGAGACAAATAGAGGTCGCAGAAATGCGAATGCTGAGGTGGATGTATGAACAGACAAGACTGGATCGGATAAGAAACAACATGTTTTGAAAGAAACTAGAGGTGGCTTGTATTATAGATAAAATACGATTGGGAAGATTAAGATGTTTTGGACACGTGAAGAGGATACCGATGACAACACCTGTTAGAGCAGTAGAGAACATCAACTTGAAGGGTAGGAGGAGTAGTGTAACATGTAACATCCCGAGTTCCGGGGTCAAACGTAATAGTTAAAATAAAAGAAATATAAACTTTACATTTTATGTATTATTAAAGGAGTAAGAAACGAGTGAAATGACTATTTTAAATTTAAAGTTTTAGATGCATTTTAGTGTCGTAAGAGACCGTTTAAATTTATATAAATATAATAATATATTATATTTAAACGTGCCCCGTTTTAAACGAAACTTAGGTCGACTTATAGAGAAAAATAAGCTTGTTCCAATGACGTATTTGAAACTTTGTAGAACGTTATATTTTAAAAGTTATAAGAGAAAAACGAGTTAAGCAGCTAAATTAATTATAACATTAAAATAATAAAACAATATAAATAATAGAAAGAATCATGTATGTGGGCTTGCAACGTGTATACATACGTGTTATGCAAATCATGTATGCATGCTTGCAACGTGTATGTTATGTATACACATGTTATGTATTTGTCTCATCTAAATCTTCAAAGCATACATATCTATATAATGTCTTTTGAACTGACTTTTCAA
This sequence comes from Flaveria linearis, assembly GCA_024085815.1. Classification (NCBI taxonomy): domain Eukaryota; kingdom Viridiplantae; phylum Streptophyta; class Magnoliopsida; order Asterales; family Asteraceae; genus Flaveria; species Flaveria linearis. The sequence goes on from JABSNV010000032.1 coordinate 96,782, forward strand.
TTCGTTTATAAATGTGTGTATTATGAAAAATTTGTATTCATTTATCTTCGTACCTTTCACATAATTTTGAATCCACTCCAGGTACGTAGTTAGTTTCTAATGTTTTAAGTTTAATTTATTTAAATTTAAGATTTAGTATATAATTAGTATACAGTTTTGTAATCTTTAAAGTTCTAATTATATGTTTAAGACTTAATATATTATTAGGAGTAGGATTTAGAATCATAATCGTGGTAGGTGTTGGGTAGCCTAACCTTGATTAGGCATGGACTGATCACCCATGCTTAAACAAGGTAGCTAAACCAATATCCAACCATTACAATTACTAGTTAGTTGTATCATTACCTAATCTAGGATTATTTAAACTGTATCAGGACCTAGAGGTATTACCAGATTGTACTAGGAAAAGTTATCACTGTTGGGCAACTGCTAAACAGGTGAGTTCCTCTGAACTGTTTTTCTAAAACAGGATGTGATGTTCTGATAACTGGTAATAATTGAAGAATTGACTATCAATAGCATCTGTGATATGTGGCAATGCTTGATAGGATGCTTGAGGCTGCTTGTATGATTCTGCTTTAGCCAGTGGATTTTGTATACATAGCCTGGTTATGTGAATTTATACTGTTCTTACTCTGTTCCTATCTGTTTGCCATGGCTGTATTGCTTAATGCAATAGTCAATGATAACATGTTTTGAATTTTGAAGAATGCCGTGTTTATGAACTCACAAGCTTTATGCTGAGTCCCAAATATTTTTATTTTTATGGACACACATCCTAGGTGCCAAGTGATTGCAGGGATTGAAGATTACGAGCTAGTTTATGAGAAAATAAAGTTCTAGAATGTGGTTGAATCTTTGGATCTTTAGTATAGTTAAACTGATGTAATGGTATTATCTATTATAACAGATGTATTATACGCTTTTGATGTATAATTAAAGTTAGACTTCCGCTGTGTATTCTCTGATTACTATGTGTTCTGTATATCCGATGCGTAACGCTCCCCACGGTGATCCCTGGGAGGCGGGTGTTACATAACGTCTCGTATTTCCGTTAATTAAAAGTTAATTTTGTTAATCCTTATAAGGTTTATTTGTGCTATTTATGAAATTTGGTGGGCCATTTATGTATAATTCCTTGTTTAAATTAAATTTTCTAAGCTAATTAAACAATAAAACTGATAACAATTATAATATTAATAATAGTAATATTGATAATAATAATAATTATTATTATTATTATTATAATACTTGAATAATTGACAAGTTATAATAAAGTTTAGATGGTCTTAATATCATTTTATAAACTTTAAATAGAACTTTTATGTATAAAATGATAAGAAATCAAAGTTGGAGGGCTAATTGTGTAAATTCAATAAAAAACCCAAACCACCCGCCCCCATCAACCCGTTTTTCCGGCAACCTCGCCGGCCGAACTTCGGCCAAGTCCGGCGAGGCACCAAAACCACCAAAAATCAATCGTTCTTGATCTGAAACCGTTCGCAAATCATTCTTGTAACCGTTTCGAACTCGAAATGCACATTAATTGGGTGTTAAGTCGGCTATGGGGAGCTTACGAGTTCGGTAACCGAAAGCCATTAATCTCGAACAGTTGAGCCATAAAGAATCAATAATAACTCAATTAATCAATCATAGTGAACCGTTTAACAATCCCTGATCTATCTACACTCTCATTTCCACCTGAAACCCACACAAACATCTCCTTCGATTACTCTTTTCATCGCGATTTGCTACGCACTCGAACACCACTTTCGGGACTTCAATACGTGAAATTTTTAGAGGGCTTATAATCCATATCACCATACGAAACTACCCACAAGTTTAATTGATTGCCATCATCGTTTTCATACCTGTTGGGTTCTGACGTAGTCGCGATTGTTCATCGTAGTGTTCGTCATCCATCCATCTTCAAATCGAGTAATTTAACTTATGTATATACTCGAAATTACATGGGGAATCAAATTCCCATGTTAATTTTAATAATCGTTATAAAATGTTCAATTTGGGGCTAACGATTCTAGGGTTCTTAAGGTTTGGGAGAACTTTCTTTAAACGGGTTTATAGAAATTAGAAACCAATATGAACCGCGGCTAAGGCCTTGGTTCACTGGTTAAGACTCTGCATTCTCAACATGAGGTCCCGGGTTCGAACCCGGGCACCCTCATGTATTTTTTTAAGGCTTTTTAGCCAATAAAATAATTATAGAAAATTTTTAATAAACATAAAAATAATTTTTGTAAACTTTAAAAAATTTTATAGACATAAAATATTTTTTAAATTTTTATTTGATTTAAATAATCAAATAACTTACTTAAAAACCTTTTAACAAAGGTTATAATTAGGATTTTTCTATAAAATAAGACTATAAATGATGATGTAGATCACTACAATTTTTATTAATTCAAATGTTATTGTTTAAAACTATAATTTTTACAATGTATATAAAAAGATATTTGTACTTTATATATTTAAACTTTGTTGATTATTGTAAACATATTTTTTCATGACAAATTATTTAATTAGTATCATTTTTTTCTTAAAATTAAAATAAGGTGTTTTTTTATCAAAACCCCAAATTCTATTACCCTAGTACACGTTAAATCGTTAATCTTGTTATTAACCTAAATCTTGTAAACATATGCATAATTAGGTACCTTGTGACGATTCACGTTGGAACTACATCTATTATTATTCTTATTAATCGTCGTCCTTATACTTATTTGATCAAGTGAGTTTTCCTTGCCCCTTTTTATATTTTTCACACTATTTTGGGGTGAAACATGGTACTTATACATCATACACTTATAAACGTTTGAGACTTGTAAAGCACTTTCAATTCATCTTTATATTTTGTCATGCTTATTTGTGTGTTGTAAAGCACTTATAAACGTTTACGATCATTAACTATTACTAGTCTGGTGACGTCTTAGATCTTTGGGCCTGATAAGCCTATTTGGTGCTAAAGTCGAGGTATTGCCGACTCCTGATGACGTATGCTTGTTCATCATGGGAACCAAATACACTTAGCCAATCTTATATACTTGTAATCAAGTCGAGGTTTGGTTGTAACGATATGTGTTCTATAACCTTACTAGCTTATAACCTATGACATGAATTGCTACTTGTAACCTTATCATATTATGTATGAAAACCTTGAAAACTCACCAACTATTTTTAGTTGACCTTTTATTTTTACTATGTTTCGGGTAACCCCCAAGTTTGAAGTGATCTTTGATGCTGGCAATAATCTAGGACTTGGACCTAGTTAATAAAAAAAACAAATTGATTATGTTTTGTTATGTCATGTTAGAAGTTATTTCATTGTTGAGACTTATGTTTGTATGTCTTTTGAAACTTATAAATCTAATATTTACATTTAAATATAGCGTTATGTGGCTATGAACAATCTTAACCCTCACATCTCGACGTTTCCGCCGTTAAGTTGGGGTGTGACAGATTGGTATCAGAGCCCATAACTATAGGGATTTAGGTTATTAGAAATGGTGACCTATACTATAGCATATGCATGAACCCTATAGAATTATATTTCTATCTTGTAAATTATATGGTTTGCATGCTACATAATGCTATGCCTTCTTATGTGCAATTTGATGCCTTAGTATAGGATTGCCAAAATATTGTTACTTATCTCCCTAAACTTAACTTTGACTCTTTGACTCCCCCGAACATGAAACCTCTTAATCTTATTCTCGACGACGCGTGGAATTTTATGCTTATGCTTATGACTTGGATCTTTAGACGATATATCTAATCTATATAAATCTCATCAAGGTTTTGATTTTATGAACCTAAGAAATATTGTGTGACACATAGAAACCTGTATCCTGGTCTTCCTGGAAAAAAGCCTTTGGGCTAAGGTAAGCGTTTCGCATAAATCCTACGGGACTAGTTACGCTTACCTGGGGATTTCTGGGATGAGTGATAAACTATGGTCAACATACACAAGTTTCTAAGGCGAATGGGTCAATTTACCTTGACGTGTCAACGTTTCCAAATGGTAATGCGTTACCAAATGGAATCATTCCATATGCCTTATAACTCTTGACTTATCCTTGTTTAAATTATAACCCTTGTTATTCTCTTTTCTAGTGTCTAACTCATTTTGCATATTCCAGCATGTCTCGTCATCATAGAAAGCGTGGAAGTTCCGATCGTAAGCTAGCCGCCATGATTGCTCGACAAATGGCTGTTGTCATCCTGACCATGGTTGCTAAACTCAATAGCACTTTGATGACCAATTCTAGCAACAATGGGAATGGTCAAGGAGAGAATAGTTCAAACCAAGGGCGCAACAACCAAACTTGCACTTTCAAGCACTTTAGCTCTTGCAAGCCCACTAGTTTTAGTGGCAAGGAAGGAGCCACTGGTCTCCTTGAGTGGTTCGAGAGCATGGAGAACACTTTTGTCAACTGTGAGTGTCCCGAGGCACTCAAAGTTCGTTATACCACTAGTATGCTCAAACAAAGGGCACTTACCTGGTGGCATAGCGAGAAGAGGAATCAAGGAGCTGATGCTATTTTGGCACTTACTTGGGAGGAGTTCAAGAACATCGCCATCGCGAAGTTCTGCCGGAGAAGCGAACTGCAAAAGTTGGAGGAAGAATTTTGGAACTTGAAGCAAGATGGTGGTGACCATTTGGCCTACTTAACTAGGCATCATGAGTTGAGTTTACTACTGCCCCATATGGTCGATACTGTCCCCCATAACATTGAGAAGTTCATAAAGGGTGTACCACCCCAAATTCAAGATGATGTGGTGGGTAGCCGACCCACGACCTTGGAGGAAGCCATCACTATCACCGCTCAACTCACCGAGAACCATATACGAGCGGGCACCATGACTGTGAAAGGTGCAAGAAGGTGGAAAAGACGGCTATCGAGGCCGTTAAGGAGACTAAAGCTGAACCGTCTCACAACAACAACAATAACAAGAAGCGCAAGTTTACACCGGCACGCAACTATGTCGTGGCTGCACCCAAACAATCCCAAAGACAACTTGTACCTGTCGCTGCACCTGTGGAACAAGTGCTTAGGGCTAGGGCCTATGCTGGTCCTCAACCTATGTGCAACACGTGTGGGTATCATCATCCGGGGAATCAACCATGTCGTATCTGCACCTTATGCGGTAAATATGGTCATTTGATGGCGACTTGTCACCGTGCACCTAACAATGCTGCCGTGGTCACAAACCGTGTTTGCTACAACTGTGGGGAACCTGGTCATTTCCGCCCACAATGCCCTCGTCTTGTGGGTAATGTTCCACAAGCCCGAGGAACGTGCTTTCAACATCAACGCTAACCAAGCAAAAGCAAACAACGATGTGGTTAATGGTATGTTAACTTACTTTTAACTTTTGTGATCCGAATCTTTTCATACATTACCTGTATCGTTAAATACCTTAAAATTAGTAAGACGTATGCCTATGTTCTATTTGATTCTGGAGCCGATAAGAGTTTTGTTTCATTAGAGTTTGAACCCATACTTGCTAAGCCACATACGAAACTAGAAAGACCTCTCACCATTGAAGTTGCCGATGGAGAACCGATCACCGTGGATGTCGTTATCCATGATTGCATCTTAAGTCAAGACACACATGATTTTCTTATTGATCTTATTCCTATGAAACTTGGAAGCTTTGACGTCATCATTGGTATGGATTGGTTAGCCAAACACCATGCCGAGATCGTTTGTTTCAAGAAGTGCATCCGTATACCATTACCATCTGGGGATACTTTGAAAGTGTTCAGCAAAAAATCTTCCAAAGGGCTTAAACTCATGTCTTTCACTCAAGCCTGAAAGTGCTTAAGGAAGAAGTATATGGCCTTCTTGGCTTAGGTGGTCAACACAAAAGTCAAAGGGAAAGAACTTAAGGATGTCCCTATCGTACGAGACTTTCCTGAAGTATTTCTCGATGACCTTAGTGGTTTACCTCCCGTGCGTGAAGTCGAGTTTAAAATTGACTTGATATCGGGAGCAAACCCCATGGCTAAGTCACCATATCGGCTTGCACCATCGGAAATGCAAGAACTCTCTAGTCAACTTCAAGAGCTATCCGAGAAGGGTTTCATTCGTGCTAGTTCTTCGCCTTGGGGTGCACCTGTCCTCTTCGTGAAGAAGAAAGATGGATCATTTTGTATGTGCATCGACTATCGTGAGCTTAACAAGCTTACCATCAAGAACCGCTATCCTCTTCCTCGCATCGATGACTTGTTTGATCAACTTCAAGGAGCTGCTATATTCTCGAAGATTGATCTACGTTCTGGATATCATCAATTACGAGTCCATGATGATGACATCCCAAAGACCTCATTTCGTACTCGTTATGGGCACTATGAGTTTATGGTGATGCCTTTTGGCTTAACTAATGCTCCTGCTGTCTTCATGGATCTCATGAACCGAGTATGCAAGCCTTATCTAGATAAATTTATGATCATCTTCATTGATGACATACTTATCTACTCTAAGACCAACACCGAGTATGAACTGCATTTGCGACAAGTTCTTGAGTTGTTGAAGAAAGAGCAATTGTACGCGAAGTTCTCGAAGTGTGACTTCTTGCTCGAGGAAGTTCAATTTCTAGGACACGTGGTGAATAGCCAAGGAATTCACGTTGACCCTGTAAAGGTGGAAGCTGTGAAGAATTGGTGTGTTCCCACGACTCCGACCGCGATTCGTTCTTTCCTTGGTCTTGCTTGTTATTACCGGCGATTCATCGCCAACTTTTCAAGAATCGCGAAGCTGCTCACTTCCTTGACATAAAAGAATAAACCATTCGAGTGGGGGCCCGAGCAAGAAGAAGCTTTTGAAGCGTTAAAGCACAAACTGTGCAATGCTTCTATCTTTACCCTACCCGATGGAAACGATGATTTCACCGTATATTGTGATGCATCAAAACAAGGGCTTGGTTATGTTCTTATGCAACGAGGAAAGGTCATAGCTTATGCATCGAGACAACTGAAGGTTCACGAGGTGAATTACACAACACACGATCTCGAGCTTGGTGTTGTTGTTTTTGCCTTGAAGATTTGGAGACATTACCTTTATGGTACGCAATGTATAGTCTACACCGATCACAAAAGCCTTCAACATGTTTTTAATCAAAAAGATCTCAATATAAGACAACATCATTGGGTTGAGTTGATTAGTGATTATGACTGTGACATTCGTTACCACCCTTGGAAGGCAAATGTCGTAGCCGATGCACTAAGTCGTAAAGTCCATAACAAGATGACCTCATTTAAAGAAATTCGTGATCGACGACAATGGTTTGATACTTTGAGAGGATTCGATACTGAAATTCGACTAGATGTCAACAAGGCTACCGTACTGCTACAAAACTTGAGAATAGATAGTGACATCGAGTCTAGTATCTTGGAGGCTCAACAAATGGTTCAACAAGAAGGAAGAATGAAAGATGAACTGGAGCATAACCTTCTAACTCAACTGGAGACGAAACCTAATGGATTGATGTATTTCGCAAACTGAATTTGGGTTCCAAATCGTGATAATCTTCGTACCCTTGTCATGAACGAAGCTCATCAAACTCGTTATTCTATTCACCCTGACTCCGATAAGATGTACATGGACCTGCGTGGTCATTATTGGTGGCCTGGAATGAAGAAAGACGTAGCGACTTATGTAGCTAAGTGCCTCACGTGTACGAAAGTTAAAGCCGAACATCAACGTCCAAGTGGATTACTTGAACAACCCGAGATTCCTATGTGGAAGTGGGAACACATATCCATGGACTTTATAACCAAGCTACCCCGAACCTCTCGAGGACATGATAGCATATGGGTGATCGTTGACCGATTGACCAAATCGGCACATTTTATACCCATACGTGACACTTACAAGACATCAAGGTTAGCTCGTATATACGTTGATGAGATTGTAAGTCATCATGGGGTACCTCTGCACATCATATCCGACCGAGACGCTCGCTTCACTTCGCATTTTTGGTCGTCTATGCAAGAACTCTTGGGTACTCAATTGGACCTAAGCACGGCTTACCATCCTCAAACTGATGGTCAAACTAAGCGAACGATCCAAACCTTAGAGGATTTGCTACGCCTATGTGTTCTTGACTTTGGTGGTGATTGGGATACGCATCTACCGCTCGCGGAATTTTCGTATAACAATAGCTATCACTCGAGTATCAAGATGGCACCGTTCAAAGCACTTTATGGTCGTAAATGTCGTTCACCGATCTGCTGGACCGACATTGGTGAAAACTGTTGGATTCTATATGCCCAAGATACATAAATTATTGATGTGGTTAGTACGTCATGATCCAAGTCGGGTCATACCCAATAACAAGCTTAGCAAACACCAATCAATATTTAATTGATGATATGATCATGCAATTAAATAATTACACCAATTTAGAAAATGGGTTTTCTAAATAAGTTACATGTGAGAAAGAACAACTTATGAGGATATTTTGTTCGTGGATATTATTTGTAATGTTGTTTAATTTAGTTAAATAACATTAGATAATAAAAGTGTGTGCATATTATGTGTAATTAAAAGGTTAGTTATGTACAATATTTAAACAAAACTCTTGTAAGATTTGAAAGAGTTTTTAAAAAGGGGAAACCCTAAAGGGTTATAGAGATCGGCCGCCCCCCCCCCCCTTTAGGCACTCTCTCTTTCTTCTTCCTTCTTTGTGTTCTTCAAAGAAAACCCTTGAACACACACACTTCATCCTCTTCCTTTCTTCTCACATGCAAGGACCACAAACAAAAGGTAATCCCTTTCTTCAAAGTGATTCACGGCAGCAAGTTGTTCCAGCAGCATTGCTTTCGTTTTGGAGCTGAAAATCGATTTCAGCAAGTTGTTCCAGCAGCATTGCTTTCGTTTTGGAGCTGAAAATCGTTTTCAGCAAGTTGTTCCAGCAGCATTGCTTTCGTTTTGGAGCTGAAAATCGTTTTCAGCAAGTTGTTCCAGCAGCATTGCTTTCGTTTGGGGCTGAAAATCGTTTTCAGCAGCCTTGATTGGTCCGATTCTTGGTGTCAAATCCTAGCAAAATGGTGTTTTCTTGGAGGCTTGTGGGTATGAACACTTGAGAACATCTATTGTTGATGTTTTGCCCATCCAAAACAGCTTCATCTTCATCATTCATCCACGATTTTCAGCAGGCTTTGAAGGTAGTATATATTGCTTCTTTGGGTTGTTTTTATTTGTGATAACTAGTTCAAACACATATATAAGATCCTTGCATTCTTGGGTTTGTTGTAGACATGCAATGAACTATAAATTTCAGATTTCAAATGGGTTTTGTTTGATGTTAATCCGCTGCGTTTTCTTGTTTAAAATGGTTAAACAACATTGTTTAGGTCCAACAAACCCAACAATGGCATCTAGAGCCGGATATGTGGATGACTAGTTTCATATGTTCTTGTAAAATTGGTTTTATAAGGTTTAACAACCTCAATAGGGCTGTTTTGTGATGATTTGATGATACCCCAACCTTTCAAGGTTGTAATCATGCATGCTTATGATTGGATCTTGAAAGGAAAGATATCAATTTGGTTGATTGGTTTTTGTTTGGACAAAAAGACCCTAAATTCTTAGTTTGTGTTGGCTGAAAATTTAGGGTCAAATGGGGTTCATTTTGGTTCTTGAAATGATGTATGTGGATACATATATTAGTGCATAACATAGCCTTGACCATGTGTGTTTTGGATTTGGTTGATTGTAATCTTGTCATGTTGGTTGTATTCATTCTTTATGGGTTGTAATAATCCTTTTGGTGTTTCCTTTTGGATTGTAATTTGTTTATTCATTTGGTAATGTAATAAATAGATTAGGAGTTTTTTTTTTCTTTTACTAGAAAATATGTATTAGGATATATATTTTGTAAAAGAAGATGCTCGGGAAGGAAGCACAAAAGGAAGACACAAAGGATGGACTTGAAGCATTTGGATGCAAGTTCAAGTGGGAGTCTTTGAAGACCTCATCATTTGTGTTGTGTTGAACCCTTAGGAAAGACCTTATGACAACACTTGTGATGGCAAACAAGTGTAGTCAACTTAGTGGCTATAGTTATGCACATATGCTTGTATGATTGTACTTGTTTGGTTGTTTGTTGTATGATTGTTATTTGACATTTGGATGTGCATAACAAACTAATTAACAAACTTAACAAGCTGGATTTTATGGTTCCTAATCATTAAGTGATTAATAAAAGGTTATTAAAAGGATTAATGATTTAATAAAAGAGGTTTTATTAAAAGTGAACCATAGGATACCTTATATTTGAAAGCATGCAAATACAAGGTAAATAGAGTTTTCAAACTAGAATCAATGAAAACTAAAAATCCCTTTTTCAAACAAGTTTAACACCGTCCTTTTGCGCAACACTTAAGTCATTTGGAAACTCTTAATGGGATAAAGGTCACCTAACCATTTTGAGGGAACTTATGACTTAAGGTGGGAATACCACATTGGTGGGATAAAGGTCACCTAACCACTTGTGTTGGTAAACTCACATGTGTGTGCAAGTAGGGTAACTTGATTTGCAAACCATGTTGAATGGATCACCTAAAATATGGTTTCCAAATGGTGTTGATGGGATTAACATGCCGACTTTGCATATGACGTTTAAAGTCGATCCCATACCGCTAGAAGTTGCAAAGGGTTGCAATTGTCAAATGTTGACTACCTTGTTAATTTGAATAATGGGATAAAGGTCACCTAACCATTATTTGAATGTAACGTTGGATTCTAGATTTTAATTATTAATTGTCTATGAGACATAAAGGGTATTAATAATTAAAATAAAATTTTTCAGAATACTAAAAAGAACTTTGTAAAATTTTAGAATGACCGCAAACAATAATGCTACCACCCCGACCGTCCATACCCTATCACCGAGAACTATTTTAGAGAGGGATCGTCTGAACCATAATAACCTTATGGACTAGTCTCGAAACTTAAGAATTATTCTCAAGCAAGAGCAAAGGCATATGTCCTTGACGATCCTATTCCTAACCACCCCGACCCCGACGATGTTGAGGCCATTCCCGATCCTAAGGCAAATGTTGCCAAAGGAGAAGGGCACATCAAAGGCAATGGGTAAGGGTAGATCAAAGCGGAACCTCCAAAACCTAAGCTTATGAAGCTTAAGGTAACCGAAAACGATCCATGCTTTGAGTATGGTGAGATAGGTCATTTGAAAGGGATTCATCCAACCTATCTCAATGAGTTGAGAAATAAAAGGGATGCTGGGCAAACCTTAAGTATAACTTTCATAATCCATATTAACTTAGGTGTTATTTCCTAAAAGCACATGGGTAATTGGATACCTCATATGGAACTCACTATTGCAATTTGTTGCAAGGGTTCAAAAGAAATAAGCACTTTAAGAAAGGAGACTATGTTTTGAAACGTTCAAAAAGGTTTGGAAGTTGTCCTTCAAAACTTGTTATATGCTCCTAGTTTGACTAGGAACATGATTTAAGTTCCCCTTTAAAACGATATGGTTATGATTTAAAGTTAGTGAATGATGGTATTAATATTTATATGGATGATGTATATTATTTCAAGGCTATGCCTTCTAATGATGATGATGAATTGGTTCATGATGATTCATCCTATAATAACACATTATACCTATCATGCACCAAGAGACTTAAAATGGTTTAAGTAACTCTTATTCTTGTCATTGTCATCTTGGTTACATAAACAAGAATCGGATTTAAACACTTTAAAAGAATGGTCTTTTGAAAACAAATGAAAATTGTTCATTTGATAAGTGTGAATCTTGTTTACAAGGTAAGATGACCAACACGCCCTTTAGTGATACTAATAAGAGGGCAAAAGACTTATTAGGAGTCATACATTTGGATGTATGTGGTCCTTTTAAGAGAATGACAAAGTATGATGAAACTTACTTCATTACCTTAACCGACGATTATAGTCACTATGTTTATGTGTACTTGATGGCACATAAACATGAAGAATTTGAAATGTTCAAAAACTTCTAGAATGAAGTAAGAAATCAACTCGATAGAACTACCAAAGTTCTCCGTTTAGATAGAGAAGGTGAATACCTAAGTGAGACTTTTAGGGATCATCTAGGAAGTTGTAAGATTATCTCACAACTTACTCCTCACAGAACACCATAACATAATGGTGTGTCTGTAAGGAGATCGAACCCTATTGGATATAGTTCGACCTATGATGGATATAAGCTCACTACCTCTATAATTTTGGGGTTTTCGCACTACTCTCCGCGGCTCATATTTTGAATATGGTCCAAACCAAGAAAGTGGATTCGACGCCTCTTGAAATATGAAATGGAATAGTTCCATCGCTGTCATATTTAAAATTATGGGTTATGAAGCTTATGTTAAGCTTAACACCCAAACCAACTGCAAGTCGATTCACTAAGTGTATATTTGTTGGATATATAAAAGGACTGTATAGGATACTACTTCTTTGATCCAACAGAGCAAAAGGTATTCATTGCTCAAAAGGCAGAGTTCTTGGAAGCCAAGTTCCTTATGGAAGGAATGACGCATAGAACAGTGGAATTTGATGAGGATCAAGATCCACAAGCCGATACACGTTTGGTTGACACTAGCAATCAATAAGAGGTTGTTGATCATGATCAAGAGGTTGATCAATACACACAAAACGTTCGCTGATCTGGTAAAGTTAGCATTTCACATGAAAGATGTGGATTTTTCATAGATGGATGCTACGTTGTTGACTCCGAAGAGCCAACTACATACCATGATGCAATGTCCAATTCGGATTGTGACATGTGGCTAGGAGCCATGAACGTAAAGATGCAATCCATGTATGACAACCAAGTTTGGGAATTGGTTGACTCTTCACTTAACTCCAAACCGGTTGGATGCAAGTGGGTTTTCAAGAAGAAAAATGATATGCATGGAAACTTGGATACTTACAAGGCATGACTTGTAGCAAAAGGTTTCACTCTAAGTCAAAAGGTTGATTATGATGAAACCTTCTCGCCAATCGCAGTGCTAAAGTCATCCTGATAAAGTATGCAAGTTAAAGATACAATCTATGGATTGAGACAAGCATCGAGAAGTTGGAATCAACGTTTTGATGAAAAGATCAAGAAATTGGGTTTCATCAAGAACGCTGACGAGGATTGTGTGTATCAAGGGGCTAGTGGGAGTGTAATTACGTTGTTAGTATTGTATGTTGATGACATACTACACTTGGAAATTGTTTTTCCAAAAGGGATCTCCGTGAAGCCATCTATATTTTGGAAATAAAGATCTATAGGGATAGATCGAGACGGTTGATAGGGTTAAACCAAAGTGCATACATTGATAAAATCTTGAAAAAGATTCAAGATGATAAACTCTAAGAAAGGTATAGTACCTATTCAAAGAGGGACAATATTGAGTGCATCTCAATATCCAAGCTTAAAGGATGAGCAACATCGTATGAAGGACATCCCATATGCGTCTGCTATAGGATCCATCATATATACGATGATATGCACTAGACTGGACGAGTCATGCGTGTTAAGCATAACAAATAGATATCAGCAGAATCCAAGTAACATCCATTGGATGGTTGTTGAATGTATATTGGAATACCTTAGGAGGACTAAGGATATGTTTCTAATATACGGATTTGATGAAGAGGACCTAGTTGTAAAGGGTTACACGGATGCTAGTTTCCAAACTGATCGAGATGATCCTCGATCACAATCGGGATATGTTTCCATTATGAATAGGGTAGCATTGTCCACTACAGAATTCGAATACATAGCCGCCTCATTAGCAGCTTGGGAAGTTGCATGGATAAAAAGGTTTATCACCAATCTAAGGATGGTCTCTACCATTCAAGACCCCTTAGAAATCTTTTGTGATTACGAGGGTGCGATCGTTCAAATCAAGGAACCCCGTGCACATCAAAAGATTAGGTACAATGAACGGAAATTCAACTACATAAGGGATGAAGTTGAAAAAGGGAAAGATATGTATTCGCAAAGTTCACTTTGATCAAAACATTGCGGATCCACTCACGAAGCTCCTTGAAAGGGCAAAGCATGAAAGTCATACTTGTGCCTTAGGACTTTGATATTCTAGTGATTGGAATCGATCTATTTAGTATTAATATTGTGGAACAATTGTGATACTTAACTTATCTATGTATTTACAATATTTTAAGTGATGTTCCTTTTAGCATGTTTACATCCATGAATAATTTTATTATTCTAAATGTTCGTAGTCGGTCATATTTGTGGGAACAAATATGAATGTAAGACTATTATGAACTTGGATTGGTGGATATTCATAAGGCATGAATATAGAGCAATTGGTTGCTGCCAAGGTTCATAGATATTCGTGGGATACGAATATTGGAATGACCCGCATCTCAAATCTTACTACATGGAATCTTATTGATTGATCATAAGTAAATTTGAGTAAAGGCGAATATCATTTGGTATCCTCCGACCTGAGATACATATTGGGTTTTGATATTCACCAAGTGTTATACCTTGAGCTAGTTCTTCACTGATATGAAACAATTGTCGGTACATAAGGCTATGTTCAGGTATGACATAAGGTGATTGTGAGAAACGTATGTAGTCAAGATGGGATTTGTTCCTCTTATTCGTTGAGAGTATGATGTCTAAGGCCTGATTAAGTTAAATCAACAAGGAATGATCATTCTGTGTCCTTGGATTTAACATGACATCTGTAACAAAAGGATAAATGACTGATTCACCTAAATCATTTCAAGTTGGATACTTGAAGGGGATGATGTTATTGAATGGCTTCTAAGTCATGCGTATTAAGGGTAGTAAACCGTTGTTAGGCGGTATTTACTGCTTGCATCAATCTTCTATGTATCTTATGCAAGTGGGAGATTGTTGGATTCTATATGCCCAAGATACATAAATTATTGATGTGGTTAGTACGTCATGATCCAAGTCGGGTCATACCCAATAACAAGCTTAGCAAACACCAATCAATATTTAATTGATGATATGATCATGCAATTAAATAATTACACCAATTTAGAAAATGGGTTTTCTAAATAAGTTACATGTGAGAAAGAACAACTTATGAGGATATTTTGTTCGTGGATATTATTTGTAATGTTGTTTAATTTAGTTAAATAACATTAGATAATAAAAGTGTGTGCATATTATATGTAATTAAAGGTTAGTTATGTATAATATTTAAACAAAACTCTTGTAAGATTTGAAAGAGTTTTTAAAAAAGGGAAACCCTAAAGGGTTATAGAGATCGCCCCCCCCCCCTTTAGGCACTCTCTCTTTCTTCTTCCTTCTTTGTGTTCTTGAAAGAAAACCCCTTGAACACACACACTTCATCCTCTTCCTTTCTTCTCACATGCAAGGACCACAAACAAAAGGTAATCCCTTTCTTCAAAATGAATCACGGCAGCAAGTTGTTCCAGCAGCATTGCTTTCGTTTTGGAGCTGAAAATCGATTTCAGCAAGTTGTTCCAGCAGCATTGCTTTCGTTTTGGAGCTGAAAATCGTTTTCAGCAAGTTGTTCCAGCAGCATTGCTTTCGTTTTGGAGCTGAAAATCGTTTTCAGCAAGTTGTTCCAGCAGCATTGCTTTCGTTTGGGGCTGGAAATCGTTTTCAGCAGCCTTGATTGGTCCGATTCTTGGTGTCAAATCCTAGCAAAATGGTGTTTTCTTGGAGGCTTGTGGGTATGAACACTTGAGAACATCTATTGTTGATGTTTTGCCCATCCAAAACAGCTTCATCTTCATCATTCATCCACGATTTTCAGCAGGCTTTGAAGGTAGTATATATTGCTTCTTTGGGTTGTTTTTATTTGTGATAACTAGTTCAAACACATATATAAGATCCTTGCATTCTTGGGTTTGTTGTAGACATGCAATGAACTATAAATTTCAGATTTCAAATGGGTTTTGTTTGATGTTAATCCGCTGCGTTTTCTTGTTTAAAATGGTTAAACAACATTGTTTAGGTCCAACAAGGTGAAAACTTCATCACTGGTCCTGAACTTATACAAGAGACGACCGACAAAGTCTCGATAATCCACAAGAACCTGGAAGTGGTAAGAAGTCGACAAAAGAGCTATGCTGATAAGCGACGTAAGCCATTGGAATTCCTAGTTGGGGAGATGGTTCTTCTAAAGCTCTCACCGTGGAAAGGTGTTGTCCGCTTTGGAAAGAAGGGCAAACTGGCTCCAAGATTTGTAGGACCTTTCAAAATCCTGAAAAGGATTGGGAAAGTGGCTTATAAACTGGAACTACCTTCCCATCTTAGTGGAGTTCATCCTGTGTTCCACGTATCAAATTTGAGAAAGTGCTTTGTAACATCTCGTAATTTTGAGTTAATTTAAGAGTTAGTTTTGTTAAATAATAAATAGTAAAATAATAATAATAATAATAATAATAATAATAATAATAATAATGATAAAAAAATAATAATAATAGTTTAAGTATAAAATAATAATAATAACTAATGTAATAATAATAATAATAATGTTGTTATTAATAATAATAATTTATAAAAGTTTATTAAACTTTGAAATATTTAAAAAACTTAAATAAGTCCAGGGGCCTTAATGACATTTTACAAACCTTAAATAAAAATTTTATTACATAAAATAATAAATTCCAAACTGCAGGGACCATTAGTGAAATTTCAGAAATTACAACCCAACCCCCCCGCCCACTCTCGTTTTTTTTCGGCCAGAATTCCGGCCACCGCCGGCCGAGCTCCGGCGAGCTCCAAAAACACAAAATAGCACGGTTTAACTCAAATTCAAAGTTTCCGACAGCCTCGTGACAAGGATTCGAACATGTGGTCCTACACGATTTGAAAAATTACCTCGTTTATAGGGTTTAAAATCGAACCCGCTTAACCCATTCAAAAATCAAATTGAATTGAACTCATTCGCACAAATTACCCCTATATAATAGAGGGCAAACCTTCTAAATCGAACATACAAACCCTCTGTGTCACACCCCAACCTTGACGGCGGAAACGTCGAGGTGTGAGAGTTAAGATCGTTCACAGCCACATAACACTATTATTGGTTCCAAATATATTAATCAGGATTCAATTGTAACAATACAAGTAAATGGTCAAACAAAGGTACATCCAGATTACAAGTATAAAAGTATCCAGATCATTCGTTTATTTCTCTAAGTCTAATCCTAAGTGAGATAAGCTTCAAAGAGTAACCTGAAACATGTTAAAATAAAAGATCAACATAAAAATGTTGGTGAGCATTCTATAGTTTTCAATACATAAGTATATAAAAGATGGCAATTCAAGTCATAAGTTAGTGAATAAAGTGATTAGGGATGTTATGAATAATGCAACAATCAAACCTCGACAAAGTTTTACAAGTCTTATACGTTAAAAGTATATAAGATCAGCTAAGTGTATTTGGTTCCCTAGTGCACAAGCATACGGCTCCTAGGAGTCGGCAGTTCATCGACTTTAGCACCAAATAGGTTGTCTATCCCATAGATCTATGACTTCGTTGGGCTAGCAATAGTTAATGATTGTACATATAACACCATAACATGGTAACCACAAAAGTTCAACTAACCACAACTTTACATGTTGAATTACCATAAGTTTACAAGTCTCAAATAAGTTTACAAGTGCAATAAAATAAGTTAACATGTTTCACCCCAAAATGTGAAAATAAGAAAAAGGGGTATGGAAATACTCACGTGGATATAAGCAATACAAGATGATATAAAAGATTATCCAAAGTATTCCATTACAAGGCACCTAAATATATATTATAAGTTTAAGGTTAATAATAAGATTAACGTTCCAACAAGGATTAGATTTTAGATAGAATTATGGGGTTTTGATAAGTAATAAGTTTATAAATAATTATTTAGATTTTGATCCGTTAGATTTAAATATTTTAGAAGTACCTTCAAGTATAAATATTGATATAATCTAATGTGTAAATAAATCTTTATAATTATTTACAAATAATTAGAATAATATATAGATTAATAGCAACAATATTAATCTAAACCATTTGTTAAAGTATATTTTATAAGAAGTAATATTTGTAAATAATTTGTAACATTATAAAATATATAATTTCTATAATCATCAATATTAATCTTTAAATATAGAGTCCATTAATATAATAATAATTTCTCAAATTATTACATAAAGTCCATTTTGTATAATTCCATTTGTAATAAAGTCTTAATAAAAATCCATATTTAGTCAATAATATACTTGTTATTTAAACAAATAATGATTTGATAAGATGCAAAAATATTAAATGACCATTTTATAATATTTGAAATAAATAATAATTAATAAGCTAAAAAAACAAGAGAATAACTTAAATACATTATTGAACATATAAGGATTTAATAAGATAAATCATATTTGAAATCTATGTTGTAAGAAATTAAACTAATTATATTATTTGTTTTAAAAGATAATAATAAAATAAATAAATAAGTAAATAAATAATGTTAAGATAAATTCCAAAAAATAATTAGATGATTTTAAAAATAGTGGAATTTTATAAAAGGAATTTTATATTTAATCTGATTTTTTTTACAATTTATTTAAAGGCTAAAAAGCCTTAAAAAATAGGTGACGGAGCCCGGGTTCGAACCCGGGACCTTAAGGTTTGTACGGGGACGGGGAACCAGTAAACCAGGGCCGCGGCCGCGGTTTACTTCGGTTTGAATTCCTTTTAAACCCAAACCGATAAGTTTCTTTCAAAGCTCAAGAACCCTAGAGTTAATTTGGATCAAATTGAACATCAATTCGATGTTCTCAACCAAATTAAACTTAGGGCTTTTAATCTCCAAGTGAAAAAGAGTGTGTTGATATGTTAAATTTACCCGTATTGCAGACGATTAAGAATGGAAGCTGACGATCGTTAGTCGCGACTGGGGTTGAGTCGTTGGATGAGCAATCGGTGGAAATAATCAAATTAACTTCGTAGGTAGATTCTAAAGGTGCTGATAAGTAAAAGCCCTCTGTTATTTAGCAATGATTTGATCGATGTCACTATGAACGGGTTATGAGTTTGCTTCGGTTGTTTCGAATATGATTCGGTGTTTAATTTACAGTTTCAACTGCGATTAACTTTATGCATTCATTCTAATTGATTAAGAATACGTTTATGGATGTATTATTTAGACAATTGATTGGTTATTGAGACGAAACTGATTTGGGTTTCAATTGAAGGTTCGGTTGAGTGCGCATGCATGAATTGACCGATTAAACTTCGATTTTAACGCGGTCATGCGTTCAAAAACGGGTCATGTAGCGATTTAATGGGATTAATTGTGTTAATAATGGTTAATCAAGGGGTGGTGTGGCCGTCGGAGGGTCGCCGGAGTCGACCACCGGAAAAACGGGGAGGGTGAGGGAAGTGGTTTGTGTTTTAAGGAAAGTTACACAATGCCCCCCTGTGGTTTGTGAGTTATTAGTTTATGTACAAAACATTTTATTTAAAGTTTAAAAAATTGACAGAACATCCCCCTTAAACTTAATTAGACTTTAAGTTTTAACATTTTTCTAACTTATTAGTTATTTAATCTTTATACATTATTATTATTATTACTATTATTATTATTATTATTTATTATATAATAATAATCATTTTAATCTTTAAAAGATTACAAGACAAATTAAAGCAATAGGCATAAGCAACCCATGAGTTTCATGTATAGCAACAATGGTCCTTACAAGCTTAAACGACGTTAACTTTTACTTTACGTAAAAATACAAGATGTTACACTCTGTAACCTCAATTTGATCAAACACACACACATACATCGAAATCAATCATCGTCTTCATCGTGAACCTGCAACTTAGTCGAGGCTACTGTCCAAGCAATTTGGACCAAAATTGACAAGGGGCTTTTGGTCCAGTACACAAATCGAAGCTTCATACTAAATTAATTGAATTATCATCCACGATTGACCCTCGTTCGCTCATTGTGCGGCCGCGAGTTGTTCTTCGAAGTGAATACCCCCAATCGAACATCGAACAGGTAAATTGAATACATATACAGGAGCGTTTAACCATGGGGAGCAAAAGCCCCATGGTTGATTGGGTTAACAACTTCGAATTCGTGTTAATTGGATCGAAATCGAAACTAGGGTTTCGTGGATTTGGGGGAGTTTCTGAAAGTGTGTTTAAAAGAATTAGAAACCAAGTGATACCGCGGCCGCGACCTTGGTTCACTGGTTCCCGACTCACAGCATGACTTGGAGGTCCCGGGTTCGACCCCGGGCACCCCCAACCTATTTTTTTGGGCTTTTTAAGCCCTAATTTAAATAGAAAAAAATCTTAAAAATTATAAAAATATTTCTACAAACACTAATATTTTTAAAAAAATCATCTAATTATTATTTGGGAATTTTCTTAACATTCTTTAATTACTTATTTAATTATTTTATT
This sequence comes from Flaveria linearis, assembly GCA_024085815.1. Classification (NCBI taxonomy): domain Eukaryota; kingdom Viridiplantae; phylum Streptophyta; class Magnoliopsida; order Asterales; family Asteraceae; genus Flaveria; species Flaveria linearis. Next base: position 117,240 of record JABSNV010000032.1, read on the forward strand.
ATTATCTTTAAGACAAATAGATAATTAGTTCATTTTTTTATAAAAAAAGATTTTTAAATATTGTTTAACTTATTAAATCATTATTTATTCAAATAACAAGTATAAATTATTGTTAAAACGTGCTAATTTTATTTAGCTATTAGACTTAACTATTATAAATATTATTTTTATTTCGCATCTTTATATAAAATACAAGTATATTGTTACCAAGAAAATTTAATTGATATTCACTTGTTAAATATAATTTACAAAACCCCAAAAATCCTAAAACCCTAGTTCAAGGTAAAACGTTAATTTTATGATTAAACTTAAACCTTATAAAAATGTATTTTTAGGTGTCTTGTGACGGTTTACGAGGAACGACGTTTATTATCCTTATTAATCTCCAAATTATATACTTATAGATCGAGTGAGTATTTCTATACCCATTTTATTATTTTCATACTTTTGGGTGAAACATGTTACATTATAATATTACACTTGTAAACACGTTTGATTCTTGTAAACTTATGGCAATTTACTTGTGTATTGTGATTAGTTGGACCTTGTAGCTACCATGTAATGTCGATTATATGTCCAATCATTAACTATTGCTAGACTGGCGACGTCATAGATCTATGGGCCTGACAAGCCTGCTTGGTTGATCCAAGTACACTTAGCTAATCGTATATACTTTGAACGTTTGACACTTGTAAAACTTTGTCAAGGTTTGATTGTGCATTCTGTCTTAAATCCCCAGTTACTTTGTTCTCTAATTTACAACATGAATTGCCATCTTTATATATACTTACATATTGAAACTATGGAAATCTCACCAACATTATTGTTGACCTTTTATTTTTAACATGTTTTAGGAAATACCCAAGCTTAAATTCTACTCTTCGAAGCTTACAAATCTAGGAATGGACCTAGATAAATATATGGAATAACGACTCGTTATGTTTATTTTAAACTTCCTTGAACCTTATGATTATAATAGTACTATTGGAATTTATGATTAATATATATTTGGGATTATTAATAGCGTTATGTGGTTGTGAACGATCTTAACTCTCACACCTCGACGCTTCCGCCGTCAAGGTTGGGGTGTGACAGATTGGTATCAGAGCCCATAACTATAGGGATTTAGGTTATTAGAAATGGTGACCTAGACTATAGCATATGCATGAACCTTATAGAATTATATTTTATGGTTTGCATGCTACATAATGCTATGTCCCCTTATGTGCAATTTGATGCCTTAGCATAGGATTGCCTAAACATTGCTACATGTCTCCCAAAACTTATATTTGACTCTTTGACTCTCCCCAAACATGAAACCTCTTAATCTTATTCTTGACGACACGTGGAATCGTATACTTATTCATATGACATAGATCTTTAGACGTTATGTCTAATCTATATAAATCTCATCAAGGTTTTGATTTCATAAACCTAAGAAATATTGTGTGACACCTAAACACCTGTATTCTGGATTTCCTGGCAAAAAGCCTTCGGGCTAAGGCAAGCGTTCGTATAAATCCTACGGGACTAGTTACGCTTACCTGGGGATTTCTGGGATGAGTGATAAACTATAATTAACACACACAAGTTTCTAAGGCGAATGGGTCAATTTACCTTGACGTGTCAACTTTTCCAAATGGTGATGCGTTACCGACTGGAAACATTCCGTATAATTCATGATTCTTACCTTAACTGTCTATCCTTATTATCCTTTACCCATTCCTAATCCAAATTCGTATTTTCCAGCATGTCTTGCAATCACGGAAACCGAGGAAGATCCGACCGTAAGCTTGCCGCCATGATTGCCCAGCAAATGGCTAAGGTCATCCCGACTATGATAGTTGAACTCAGCAACACTATGATCGCAAACGTCGCAAGCAACAACAACACCAATGGGAACAATAGCGGTGCTCATGGAGAGAATAGCAACAACGAAAACGGGAACAATCATACTTGCACTTTCAAACATTTCAACTCGTGCAAACCCACTAACTTTAGTGGAAAAGAAGACTTCTCGAGTGGTTTGAAAGTATGGAGAACACATTCATTATTAGCGAGTGCCCCGACGAGTTCAAGGTTCGCTATGCTACAAGTGTCCTCCAAAAACGAGCACTAACATGGTGGAATACTGAAAAGAGAAACCGTGGAACTGAGGTTGCTTTGGCGTTACCCTGGGAAGAATTTAAGGATATCATGATCCAAAAGTTCTGCCCGAGGAGCGAGTTGCAAAAGCTAGAGGAGGAGTTCTGGAACCTCAAACAAGATAGTGGGACTCATCTGGCTTATTCCACCCGGCATCATGAGTTAAGTATGCTTCTACCACACATGGTGGACACTGTGCCCCGTAACATTGAGAAATTTATCAAGGGGTGCCACCTCAAATTCAAGATGTTGTGTTGGGTAGTAGGCCCACAACCTTGGAGGAGGCAATTACTATCACCACGCAGCTCACCGAGAATCATATTAGGGCTGACACTATGTCGGCAAAGGGTTCCAAGGCTACTGCGAAGGTGACACCTGAGGCAACAAAAGAAGTACGGGCCGAGTCATCCTCCCAAAACAAGAAGCGTAAGTTCACCCCGACACGCAACTATGCTGTGACCGCCCAAAAGCACCTAAAAACAAATGGTGGTTGCAAATCAAGCTCCTATGGCTAGAGCTTATGTTGGTCTATACCCCATGTGTCACACGTGCAAGTATCATCATTCGAGCAACATTCCATGCCGAATCTGCTCGTTGTGTGGAAAGTATGGCCACTTGGTAACTACTTGTCTTCGTGCGCCAAACAACACTGCAATGCTTACCAACCGAACCTGCTATAACTGTGGCGAGCCTGGTCACTTTCGTCCGCAATGTCCTCGCAATGCGGTAAATGTGCCACCTGCTCGTGGAAGGGCCTTCAACATCAACGCCAAACAAGCTCAAGCCAGCAACGACGTAGTGAATGGTACGACGTTGAATTCCGCTTAAATCATTTCTTGTCTTGTAAATGTTCCTATCTTTGTGTTCATCATATCAATAATAAGTTATTACCAAACAGGTATGTATCTTGTAAATAATCATTATGTATCTGTACTGTTTGATTCGGTGCGGATAAGAGTTTCGTGTCATTGGAATTTGAACATATACTTTCTAAACCGCGTGTCAATCTGGAAAGATCCTTCACGGTCGAAGTCACCGATGGAAAATCTATTGTCATTGACGTCATAATACGTGATTGCACCTTAAGCCTTAACGAACACGAATTCTCCATCGACCTCATTCCTACGCAACTGAGAAGCTTCGATATTATTATCGGTATGGATTGGTTAGCCAAACATCATGCGGAAATTTTATGCTTCGAGAAATGCATCCGAATTCCCTTACCGACTGGTGATACCTTAAAGGTCTTTAGGGAGGAATCGTCCCAAGGACTCAAACTTATGTCTTGCATTAAGGCCCGCAAATACTTAAGTAAAAGCTACATGGCTTTCATGGCATATGTAGTTAATACGAAAGCCAAGGGTAAAGAATTAAGAGATATTCCTGTCGTACGGGACTTTCCTGAGGTTTTTCCCGAGGATCTTAAGGGACTACCTCCCGTGCGAGAAGTTGAGTTCAAGATTGACTTAATCCCTGGTGCAAACCCTGTGGCTAAATCGCCTTATCGTCTTGCACCGTCTGAAATGCAAGAACTAGCTAGTCAACTGCAAGAGTTGACCGATAAGGGTTTCATTCGCCCTAGTTCATCACCGTGGGGTGCACCTGTATTGTTTATGAAGAAGAAGGATGGCTCATTTTGTATGTGCATAGATTACCGGGAACTCAACAAGCTTACTATCAAAAACCGTTACCCTCTCCCTCGAATCGATGATCTCTTCAACCAACTTCAAGGAGCAACTCAATTCTCAAAAATCGATCTACGTTCTGGGTATCATCAACTACGTGTTCACGATGCTGATATTCCAAAGACCGCTTTTCGTACTCGATATGGACACTACGAGTTCATGGTTATGCCTTTTGGTTTGACCAATGCACCTGTCGTGTTCATAGATCTCATGAATCGAGTATGTAAACCGTATTTGGATAAGTTTGTGATTGTGTTCATTGATGACATTCTTATTTATTCCAAGACGAAAATCGATCACGAGACGCACTTGCGACAAGTTCTTGAACTTTTGAAGAAAGAGCAATTATACGCCAAGTTTTCCAAGTGTGAATTCTGGTTAGAAGAGGTTCAATTCTTAGGGCATGTGGTGAATAGCCAAGGAATTCACGTCGATCCTGCAAAAATTGAAGCAGTAAAAAATTGGTGTGTTCCCACAACCCCAACCGAAGTTCGTTCTTTTCTGGGCTTAGCAGGATATTACCGTAGGTTCATAGCGAATTTCTTGAAGATTGCTAAACCCTTAACGGCACTAACCCAAAAGAATCGGCCCTTTGAATGGGGACCTGAGCAAGAAGAGGCCTTCGAGACATTAAAACGCAAGTTGTGTAACGCTCCTATTCTCACACTTCCCGAAGGAAACGATGACTTTACCGTATATTGCGATGCCTCAAATCAAGGTCTTGGTTGTGTTCTCATGCAACGAGGCAAAGTCATAGCATACGCATCGAGGCAATTGAAGGTTCATGAAGTGAACTACACAACCCATGATCTCGAACTTGGTGCCATGGTTTTTTCTTTAAAAATCTGGCGACATTATCTTTATGGGACACAATGCATAGTTTACACCGATCATAAAAGTCTCCAACACGTGTTCAACCAAAAAGATCTCAACATGAGACAAAGACGTTGGATCGAGTTGATAAGCGACTACGACTGTGACATTCGCTATCATCCTGGAAAGGTGAATGTTGTAGCCGACGCGTTGAGTCGCAAGGTCCATAACAAAACCGTCTCACTTCAAGAAATCCAAGATCGAAGACAATGGTTTGACATGTTAAGGGAATTTGATACCGAGGTTCATGTGGATGTTAACGAGGCTACTATCATGCTCCAAACATAAGGATTGATAGTAATCTCGAGTTATGCATTCGCAAGGCTCAACAAGCGGCATTAACCGACGAAGGAAAAGATGAAGATTTGGTGTCTAACGTACGGTCATAACTGGAGGCAAAATCAAACGGCTTGTGGTACTTTCTAAATCGACTTTGGATCCCTAATCGTGATAACCTTCGTCACTTCATTATGAACGAGGCTCATCATACCCGATATTCTATTCACCCTGGCTCCGATAAGATGTACATGGACTTGCGTAGTCAATATTGGTGGCCTAGGATGAAGAAAGATATCGCGATTTATGTTTCCAAATGTCTCACGTGTGCAAGAGTCAAAGCCGAGCATCAATGACCAAGTGGTTTACTTGAACAACCCGAAATCCCTATGTGGAAGTGGGAACATATATCCATGGATTTCATAACCAAGTTACCTCGTACTCCTCGTGGTCATGATAGTATTTGGGTGATTGTTGACCGGTTAACGAAGACGACACATTTCATACCAATACGAGACACATATAAAGTTTCAAGACTGGCCCGCATCTTCATTGACGAAATTGTGAGTCATCATGGCGTACCGTTGCACATCATTTCCGATCGAGATGCTCGTTTCACTTCGCACTTTTAGTCGTCTATGCAAGAACTCTTGGGTACTCAATTGGATTTAAGTACGGCTTACCATCCTCAAACTGATGATCAAACCGAACGAACAATCCAAACCCTCGAGGATTTGCTACGATTATGTGTCCTTGACTTTGGTGGTGATTGGGATACGCATTTACCGCTCGTGGAATTTTCGTATAACAATAGTTATCACTCGAGTATCAAGATGGCACCGTTCGAAGCACTTTATGGTCGTAAATGCCGATCACCGATCTGTTGGACCGACATTGGTGAAAACTTTATCACTGGTCCTGAACTTATACAAGAAACGACCGATAAAGTCGCTGCAATCCGCAAGAACCTTGAAGTGGTAAGAAGTCGACAAAAGAGTTATGCCGATAAGCATCGTAAGCCGTTGGAGTTTCAAGTTGGTGATATGGTTCTTCTTAAGGTTTCACCATGGAAAGGTGTTATTCGCTTTGGAAAGAAGGGCAAACTAGCTCCAAGATTTGTAGGACCATTCAAAATCCTAAAAAGGATTGGGAAAGTGGCTTATAAACTGGAACTACCTTCCGACCTTAGTGGAGTTCACCCTGTGTTTCATGTCTCAAATTTGAGAAAGTGTTTGGCCAACGAGAGTCTGCATATTCCATTGGAAGACATTCAGATCGACGAGTCATTGCACTTTATTGAGAAACCTGTTCAAATTATGGATCGCATCATGAAGAAGACTAGGACCACAATTACTCCAATTGTCAAGGTTCGTTGGGAGAACAAGTGTGGAACTGAGTTCACGTGGGAGCGTGAGGATCACATGAAGAAGAGATACCCGTATTTGTTTGCTTAGTTCATTCTTAACTTCGGAACGAGATTCTTTAAAGTAGGGGAGACTGTAACATCTTGTATTTTTTACAATAATTAAAAATTAACGTTCATTCTTAATCAACGAAGCCACACACTTTAGGCCCTCTTTTTACCTCTAATGGCTCTGCCATTGCACATAAAGTAAACACTAAAGCGGTCAGCTTAATCGATGATGAATTTTCTTCTTTTGATACCTCATCAAAACTCGAAAGTTCTTCAAAGTGTACCTCAGAAAATGAAAACACAAACTGCATCAAGAAAGAAAAAAAGAGAATCACTATGATCTACCTGTGGCTTCATGCTCACCTTCTGATTCACCTGGGAGCGTGAGGACCAAACGAAATCCAAGCATCCTCATTTTTTTCGTCTCAGCCTCCTCATGAACAAATTTCGAGACGAAATTTCCTAAAGTTGGGGAGACTGTAACATCTCGTAATTTTGAGTTAATTTAAGAGTTAGTTTTGTTAAATAATAAATAGTAAAATAATAATAATAATAATAATAATAATAGTTTAAGTATAAAAATAATAATAATAACTAATAACTAATAATAATAATAATAATAATAATAATAATGTTGTTATTAATAATAATAATTTATAAAAGTTTATTAAACTTTGAAATATTTAAAAAACATAAATAAGTCCAGGGGCATTAATGACATTTTACAAACCTTAAATAAAAGTTTTATTACATAAAATAATAAATTCCAAACTGCAGGGACCATTAGTGAAATTTCAGAAATTACAAATTGAATTGAACTCATTCGCACAAATTACCCCTACATAACCCATTCAAAAATCAATTGAATTGAATTGAACTCATTCGCACAAATTACCCCTATATAATAGAGGGCAAACCTTCTAAATCGAACATACAAACCCTCTGTAACCTCAATTTGATCAAACACACACACATACATCGAAATCAATCATCGTCTTCATCGTGAACCTGCAACTTAGTCGAGGCTACTGTCCAAGCAATTTGGACCAAAATTGACAAGGGGCTTTTGGTCCAGTACACAAATCGAAGCTTCATACTAATTAATTGAATTATCATCCACGATTGACCCTCGTTCGCTCATTGTGCGGCCACGAGTTGTTCTTCGAAGTGAATACCCCCAATCGAACATCGAACAGGTAATTGAATACATATACAGGAGCGTTTAACCATGGGGAGCAAAAGCCCCATGGTTGATTGGGTTAACAACTTCGAATTCGTGTTAATTGGATCGAATTCGTGGATTTGGGGGAGTTTCTGAAAGTGTGTTTAAAAGAATTAGAAACCAAGTGATACCGCGGCCGCGACCTTGGTTCACTGGTTCCCGACTCACAGCATGACTTGGAGGTCCCGGGTTCGACCCCGGGCACCCCCAACCTATTTTTCTGGGCTTTTTAAGCCCTAATTTAAATAGAAAAAAATCTTAAAAATTATAAAAAATATTTCTACAAACACTAATATTTTTAAAAAAATCATCTAATTATTATCTGGGAATTTTCTTAACATTCTTTAATTACTTGTTTAATTATTTTATTATTATCTTTAAGACAAATAGATAATTAGTTCATTTTTTTTATAAAAAAAGATTTTTAAATATTGTTTAACTTATTAAATCATTATTTGTTCAAATAACAAGTATAAATTATTGTTAAAACGTGCTTATTTTATTTAGCTATTAGACTTAATTATTATAAATATTATTTTTATTTCACATCTTTATATAAAATACAAGTATATTATTACCAAGAAAATTTAATTGATATTCACTTGTTAAATATAATTTACAAAACCCCAAAAATTCTAAAATCCTAGTTCACGCTAAAACGTTAATTTTATGATTAAACTTAACCTTATAAAAATGTATTTTTAGGTGCCTTGTGACGGTTTACGAGGAACGACGTTTATTATCCTTATTAATCTCCAAATTATATACTTATAGATCGAGTGAGTATTTCTATACCCATTTTATTATTTTCACACTTTTGGGTGAAACATGTTACATTATAAATATTACACTTGTAAACACGTTTGATTCTTGTAAACTTATGGCAATTTACTTGTGTGTTGTGATTAGTTGGACCTTGTAGCTACCATGTAATGTCGATTATATGTCCAATCATTAACTATTGCTAGCCTGGCGACGTCATAGATCTATGGGCCTGACAAGCCTGCTTGGTTGATCCAAGTACACTTAGCTAATCGTATATACTTTGAACGTTTGACACTTGTAAAACTTTGTCAAGGTTTGATTGTGCATTCTGTCTTACATCCCTAGTTACTTTGTTCTCTAATTTACAACATGAATTGTCATCTTTTATATATACTTACATATTGAAACTATGGAAATCTCACCAACATTATTGTTGACCTTTTATTTTTAACATGTTTCAGGAAATACCCAAGCTTAAATTCTACTCTTCGAAGCTTACACGTCTAGGAATGGACCTAGATAAATATATGGAATAACGACTCGTTATGTTTATTTTAAACTTCCTTGAACCTTACGATTGTAATAGTATTTGGGATTATTAATAGCGTTATTTGGCTGTGAACGATCTTAACTCTCACACCTCGACGTTTCCGCCGTCAAGGTTGGGGTGTGACATGCTTGGCCGACAAAAGTCTGTATGTTCCACTGGAAGACATTCAGATCGACGAGTCCTTGCATTTTATCGAGAAACCTGTTGAAATCGTGGATCGCATAATGAAGAAGACTAGAACCACAACAACCCCAATCGTCAAGGTTCGTTGGGAAAATAAGCGTGGCGCTGAGTTTACTTGGGAACGCGAGGAGCACATGAAAATAAATACCCGTTCTTATTTGTATAGTTTCATTTCTTTTAATTTCGGGATGAAATTCTTTTAAGTTGGGGAGACTGTAACATCTCGTATTTCTGTTAATTAAAAGTTAATTTTGTTAATCCTTATAAGGTTTATTGTGCTATTTATGAAATTTGGTGGGCCATTTATGTATAATTCCTTGTTTAAATTAAATTTTCTAAGCTAATTAAATAATAAAAATGATAACAATTATAATATTAATAATAATAGTAATATTGATAATAATAATAATAATATAATACTTGAATAATTGACAAGTTAGATTAAAGTTTAGAGGGTCTTAATGTCATTTTATAAACTTTAAATAGAACTTTTATGCATAAAATGATAAGAAATCAAGTACAACAGGGATATCTTCAATCTTCTTTTCCTCGGTTTCTTTTTCAGTGATCAGAGCAAGGAAAGCCGTATGCCCCTTACGTAAGCACTTCTGGGCCTTCATATAGGAGATAATTCCGGAGACTGTACCACTCCTTTCGCCCTGAACAGACAAAACCTCACCACTAGGAAGGGATACACGAATGACTTTCTCACCACAGATGATCTCAGCTTGATTCTTAGATAGCCAGTCCATACCCACAACTACGTCGAAGCTACCAAGTGTGACAGGCATCAGATCTATATATATCTCATGACCATATAATCCTAGTTTGCATCCCTTAATGATGTGAGTTGCCTCAATTAGTTTCCCGTCATCTAATTCTATAACGTAACTAGGCTCCACACAGCTAAGTTTGCATCTAAGAACTTAATGAACTTGTTGGAAACAAAACTCCTGTCAGCGCCGGTATCAAATAGTATAGAAGCAAAACAACCATTCAAGGGAAACGTACCAGTAACCACATTCTGATCATCCCTTGCCTCGCCAGAACCGATCACGAATGCACGACCCTTAGCATTGCCCCCATTATTAACCTTGTTTCCACCCTTCAGCTGTGGGCAATCCTTCCTATAGTGGCCCTCCTTACCACACTCATAACAGCCCCTAGTCGCCCCGCCCTGGCGTTGTTGTTGATGTTGTTGCTGAGTCATCAGCTCACCCCTGCAATCTTTAGCAGCATGACCTATCTTTCCACACCTTTGGCAACGGATGCGGTCACACTGGCCATGGTGGTGGAAGTTTCACCGGTTACACTTTGGATACTTGCTCGCATAGCTGCTCGATCCCTGGCCATTGTTGTTGTTGTTGCTGTTCTGGTTGTTGTTGGTGAAGCTTCTTGATGAATCAAACTTTCTGATCTGTTATGGCTGGGTGTTATTGGAGCTTGAAGACTTACTGTTGTTACCATCCCATTTCTTTTGTGATCAGATGAGCCAGATGCAGCGCCACGTTTAGGCAAAGTACCATGTGCCACTGCCTGATCAGTGAGTTTGTGAGCTAGTCAGATAGCCTGCTAAATAGTGACAGGATCAGCAGCCGTAACACTAGCTTGGATTTGAGGAGCTAGACCATCAATGTATTTCTCAATCCGTTTGTAGGCCGGGGTCACCATCTGAGCACATAAAGCAGCTAACTCGTGTGAACGAGTCATGTATTCCTCGATGTCATAACCAATCATCTTTAAATTCCAAAACTCTGCCTCTAATTTCTGGACTTCGCTTCTGGGGCAATACTCTTCTTTCATCAAAATCTTGAAATCATCCCATGGCAAACCATTAGCAGCATCAAGCCCTAAGGTTTGGACTTGTGAGTTCCACCACGTCAGAGCTGGTCCTTCTAGTGTGCCGGAGGCGTACTTGACACGACTCCCTGTAGGACAGTTGCACATGGCGAAAACCGACTCGAGCTTCTCCAGCCAGCGAAGTAATGAAACAGCCCATCAGAACCACTGAAGGAGTGAGGCTTACAATCCATAAACATCTTGAAGGTACAGACTGTTGGACCTCCTTGATTCAGATTCTGGTCGTTCTGGTCCTGATTGCGGGCCTGTTCATAGGCTGCAAGCGCAGCATCAGCAACACGCTCATTGATGATGGCATTCAACTCAGCTTGAGTCAGGGTGATGTTTCCTCGTCCACCCGGGCGTCCAGGTCTTCTTCCAGACATGGTTCTTCAATTCACAATACATATTAGTCACTAATCGGATAATAATTATTGATAAAAATAATTGTATCATACTAGTAGGAATGAAGGAATTGCTTGCATATCAATAGTAAGGCTTTATGAGATCCGAGACCTCATGCCTCCAAGTATGGAAATGAGAATTTGTACTGATTATGACCGTTATCACCCAATAGAGTCGCCAGAATTTTCATGAATGACAAATTACAATTACGTGTGCACCCGTGATTCTAATTGCTTTGCATGGTCACCCATGGGTCCTCCTATTCGAGATAACATATCTTGTCGAGTACCGAGTGTTATCAATACAGAGGTATCCAAGATATATTCATTATACCAAGGGTCGAATAACTAAGGTTGTGCTAAGGTTGTACAAAGGATTTGGTTAAGATAACAACGGGGAATCAAGACGATTTGGCCCTTTTCCCTTTGATGTTCTAGGCGTTTAAATGTCTAAGTCCGATTCTCTGATAGTCTTTGAATCTCTTAGTCGTCCCTCGTTTACTGCTCAGACTAGTACAGACAATAGGATATGTTGGGAATGGTAACAAGTGTGAAAGAGTTGGAAGAGTGAGGTGTTGTTCTTTTTGTTTGTCATCGTTAGGCTAGTCGTACGGGTTGGAAAGGTTTCTGTGTTCCCAAAGTGGTAATGTTAGGTTCAATTCGTCGTTGCTTCAACTCCGAGAGTGAAGAATCAAGTGTAAATGTTGGGAGTGAGCGAGCGGGATTCTCCGCCCCTCTGTTAGCCAATAATGATACATGTGTCACATGGATAATGTTATGTTCGTTCAGCAATGTAACGTTAGTATGCCGGGAGGTTGTTCGTACAACCGTTGCCATCATGTAAAAGTGTCTGTGCGATACTAGTGTTGTGTTTAAGGCTATAGTCTAGATGCAATGCAATCCTAGTTCTCTATAACCTGTGGCTCTGATACCAATCTGTCACACCCTCAATTTCCACAAACGGGGTTTTACCGTTAGGCGTGTGACATACCAGGATCTCAGACACAGTCATATCGAACGACACTATATGAATTTAAAATAAACGTTGACTTCATTCAACGGAACATAAACGAAATTAACCACGGTGCGGAAGCGTATACATAATATGTAAATCCATTACATGAAAGTTACAAGTGCTAAGTCTTAACAAAATATTCAATGTATGAAAATAAAGCAGATGAATGCATGTCCTGAGTGTGTTCCTGAAGCGTGCATCATGAGCTTATGCGTTCCTGTGACCTGAGAAAACATGCTAAAATGTGTCAACATAAAGTTGGTGAGTTCACAGATTAATCAACAAGAAATGTGTTCGGAAGCGTTTCAATGGTTTAGTATATAAAGCATATCGTTAGGTAGCTAGCCTATGATCATGTTACTTAGCGTTTCGAACCGAAACTGACTGTTTGCGTCCTATATGTTTGTTGTATCCCCGTCACGTCTCACCAGACAGTGACAAATGTTAGGTCAATAATGCACCCGTTCGACCTCCAATCAAACTAGCGCGACTAGCCCGGGCGGGTTTGTCAGACCCAGTAGTACTACTCAGAATTACCTCGCTACACATTACTAACGGTTCGAGAGTGTCAGGACTGTTATGTGTGTTTGCACTAACGTAACAAGCGATATCAATAATACTACAACCATTTATGTAAATCTGTTTGCATGTTTTCTCCCCCCAAAAGGAAAGAAAGTAAAATAGGGGCCATGAAGACTCACTGATGATATTGTATGTAGGATGGAAGCCTCCCAAGTGATGTTTACAATGAACTGTCAAACACCTATTGACAGTTATGTTAAGCGTTAATGTTGTGTCTAGCGTTACTAGGAATGTTTAGTCGGGTCGGGTCGCATTGGTTCGGTCGTGGGTGACACACACACACAAGCAGGCATACACATATCAGACCTTATGTAGATCCCAAATGGGTTGTCGTTAATTGCAAACGGTTAGGTTATTTTAGATTGAAAAAGTATGTGCTTGTTGATAGCGTTGACTTTAATCTTTGTGGTCAAGAAATGACACTTTATTGATGTTACCTTATCATCACACGATAGGGCACACCGCACACAAGGAGAATTCACTCACAATGACCCCAATCGCATAACAAGGTTAGACGCACGACTGGACACTTCATTCGCACGAATGGACCTTCAATCGTACGTATCCACTTCATTCGTGCGATTGAACCCTCATTCGCGCGACTCAGCCTTCAGTCGTACCACACATCACCTATTCGCACGACTCAACGTCCATTCGCACGACTGAACCTTCATTCGTGCGATTGGACCCTCAGTCGTGCGATACACAGTCGCACACATTCATCCGATTGACTCAATCTGTAACACCCGACCTCTCACACCAACAATATTGTCCGCTTCGCCCATGAGAAGCTCACGGATTTGCTTTTGGTTGCCCGGGTGAAAACTTCCAAGGGAGGTCACCCATTCCTGGATTGCTCCCACCTGAGCACGCTTAACTGTGTAGTTCTCCTCTCATCCACAGCCAATACGCCCAAAACGCGTTGTTGATATTAGAGGCCAGACATTCCTTATGAACCAGGAATCTCTCCTGTCCACAGATGATGTGGGATATGTGTAGGGTGTCACAAGCACCCCCTGTTTGGACTCATCGTCCTCGATGAGCCCGAGAAGTCACCATCCTTGGTGAGGTATGTCCCACACCCCGAACGGCACAGGAGTGGCTCTGATACCATTCTGTAACACCCGGTCTCTCACACCACAACAATATTGTCCGCTTCGCCCACGAGGAGCTCACGGATTTGCTTTTGGTTGCCCGGTGAAAACTTCCCAGGGAGGTCACCCATCCCTGGATTGCTCCCACCTGAGCACGCTTAACTGTGGAGTTCTCCTCTCATCCACAGCCAATACGCCCAAAACGCGTTATTGACATTAGAGGCCAGACATTCCTTATGAACCAATAATCTCTCCTGTCCACGGCCGATATGGGATATGTGTAGGGTGTCACACAATCGCACCCACTCTTAATCATATGCATTCAGTCGCACGACACGCACATACGCCTGGACTCAGTCGCACAACTCACCCCAGTCGCATCACTCAGTCGCACGGCTCAGTCGCACGACTGGCACAGTCGCGAACTGCAGCAGATCGCGACTGCTGGTGGGGCTGAACAGCCTTCGGCTGTTCCGTGCATGGTTTTCGCACATCAGGGACTTCCAGAAACACTTTCCTAACATGTCTAAGTAAAATGCACATGTTGATTGACCTCACACGCACCCCACGATCACATGCATTCGAGGTTGAACCCGAGCACCCGAAGCCCCAAATTCGCAGAAGTGAAACGCAATAAAATGACGACCGAGGTCGCCTACCTGTTGGAAACGTGTTATCTCATCTCAGCTGTAGCGTAGCTTAGCCGGTGAAAACGAGCTCAAACGAGGTGATTGTTGGTTTAGGAGGTGGTAGAGAGGTGGAGGAGGAGATGGTGAAGAAGAAGAAGAAAAGGGAAAGAAAATGAAAATTAGGGCTGGTAAGGGGTTTATATACCCAGCCCTAGTTTGGTAATTTGTCACGTTTGGTCCTCACACTTAGTCCCCGAGTTCCCGAATTTGTTTCGGT